>OY856412.1:126122106-126397106 GCA_963693085.1 Alisma plantago-aquatica
AGTCCCAGTGAGAAACATAACCCCCGTCGAAACTATAAAACCTCAAAAGGGAGCTATAACAGATAAAATAGGTAACTGATATAAGTAGATCATATATGAGCAGCATACTGAGCAGAACTAACTTGTTATAACATCTTACCAAGATATTCGAGAGGTATATAACCAGATATTTCTTATGGAATATGTTTGACAAGATGAGTTACATAAAAACTTATCATAAGATATGAGGAACACATAATTAACTTCAACATATAACTAGGGCAACTATACAAGTAATGCCTCAACCAATGTTTCGTGTTTTTCCCTAAGCAATATATACTATACAGCTGGATTCCCATTTATTATGCCCTAAGGAAGTGAGTCGTACCACTCAAATCCAACCTTCGGTTGCGAATCCAAAAATTGGTGCCCTATAAGGTCAATGGAAGAGTCGGACTTCACGACCTCACCTCCTCGTGGTCACTGCATGAGAACTAAAGTAGGATCGTAGTCTCTTACTTAAGTGGCCTCAACCACACAGGGTCAGGCTACCCTCTGCCTAGCCCACCTTGGTACAGGTATCGGCACTAGAAAACCGAGCCATGGGCATTTTCACTGTGCTCTATCATCATGGGCCTGTTCACCATTCTCTATCACATATCCTGAGCCATGGGCCTATTCACCATGCTCTAACCATACTGAGCCACGAGCCTAAAACTGTGCTCTAAACATGCACTACTACTTAGGGCGTAGGTGCACCCTACATATTTAACAATATGTGTTCCACGTTAACCCTTAGGAGAACCTATTTCACCATCACCGAACTCCTGACGATGATGGATCTATGGCCAAGGCAAACTACATGAAAGATTCATCTGTAATTAATTAACATATTTTAAGTGGATTGCAAGATTCAACCAAGTTATGTAACATGCAGTTATATCAAGAATGAATAAACATAGAACTCATTATCTTGTGTTACATTATCACTAAGGCCTTCAGTGCCATTGAATTAATCCTAATCCATCACAAGGATCCAACATCACATGTTATCGCTTGGCCTCTTGCCAATCATCAAGATCCATCTCAAGGATCAACATCATAGGGACTCAATCCCATCATCAAGGCACACATTGTCATTCCATGGGTAACACCCATCACATATCACTGGGTTTCATCATAACCCTTGATATTCAATCATCATATCATTGTCATGCCATCACCATGGTACCTGCATGGTTAGCATAAGCATTGAGGTACAACTGTGCTCATACAAGGAACATCTTAAAATTATTACATATATCGAGAGAGGTATAATTATTTTATTGGATGAGAAGATCTATGGATGACATTATCATATATAACTTTTCAATCAAGCATTAGGGTTACTAACTGAACACAAAGTAAAACCCTTACTATAGGTGTATTGGGTAAGGGGCAACCTTCACCAAAGGTATCACAACCCTCACTAAAGGCACAACATCTCTCTCCAAAGAGTGTGATGCCCAACACTATATCAGTTAAGCATTCTACTGTATCGTCCAGCATCCATGTAGGGCTACAACCATATCTCCCAAGCCACTAAGGCACTATGTCGGGCAGCACCACAAGGCTGATAATGAGCAGCACCTCCTGTCAGGAAACACTTCTAAGGACCACCCTACAATGCCCAAGCATGCATCATCATACCAGGATGAACCATATCGTGCAACACTGTGTCGGGCATGCAATACCAGGCAACATGCAACGCCAAAAAATGGGAAATATCGTGTCGGGCAACGCCTCACAACAACGTGTTACAGCAGGAAACACCCATACCGCCCAACGCAACAACACCACAACCACCTATTGTACTGCCCAAGGGGTAAAATGCCCAAACCTCATGTTACTGTCAATCATCAACCAACACCTTAGTCATCACACCATACTGGTCAAGGACATATAACCCAACAACACATCTTGGGTAAAGGTCCATATCGGTCAAGGAGGTCAACACCCATCTAACATATCGCCTAAGCTTAACCCGAGAAGAGAGATATCAGGAAAAGGTCCAAAGGTCGTGATGGGTTGGTCATCTTCAACCTCAAGGCTGCCACCAAGAAACCCTAATAGGTCAAGAGAGTTGGCTCACCTCTCAACAACCAAGTGAGAGGGGTTTTGTACAACTTCTATCACATATCGGACAACAAGGTAGGTCGTCACCATATCGGCCAACCCTCCAACCTCAACTAGGTCAACACCAACCAAAGGCTCACCTCTCAAGTCCATGGTGAGAGAGGGGTATTACCCAAGCAACTAGAGCATAGACTCACCTCTCAACGATTAAGGAAGAGAGGGATTTTTCCTACACCACTAGAGCTCAAGCTCACCTCTCAAAACCAAAGGGAGAGAAAGGTATTTTTCCCCAAGAACACACCACACGCACCATGGATTTAGGAGAACCCTAGGCTCACCTCTCAAGAACTAATAGAGAGTGGTTTTGCCCAAAGAAACCTAATCTAAGGTTCGGCCAACAAGGTCCAAGAACACATCTAAACAACATAACCATGTCATCATATCCCACAATGTTACGGGTACATACTAGAGCTAAGATATTACTAACAAGATAAGCATGGCCGATCTAGATAGCAAATAGCAAAGCAACATAAAAAGAAGGTAATATAGCTAGGGTAGGAGTTACGTAACCCGCCTCAAACACACTCCTCAAGCTCTAAAGATCCAAGCATCAAGCTCCAAGCTCTAAGGCACCACCTTCAGCCACCTCAGGAAGAGAAGAACAACTCATAACCACCATGGCCGAAAAACAAGAAAGAAGGAGAGCGTGCCAAGGAAAGAGAGAAGGATACTCACCACAAGAGAAGGAAAGGAGCAAGGGACACTCTAGGGTTTTGGTCACCACTAGAGGAAGAAGAAGACTAGGGCTATATCACCCTCCAAGCTTCACCAAGGAGAGGGTATCGGCCACCACTCCCTCTTCTCTTCTCCTAGCTCGGCCACCAAAGGAAAGGGAGAAACTAAGGGAACTAAAGGAGCTACTAGCAAGCAAGAAGGGGCGTATATATACAAGGGGGGGGGGTCAAGTGGGCGTCCACTAGAGGGCTGCTCCACATGTGCTTGCCCAAACCACCACTTGTCCAAGCTATGCCACCTTGCTAGCAAAAAGCACCAAGTGTCACTAAGGGTGACACAA
Organism: Alisma plantago-aquatica; assembly: GCA_963693085.1. Taxonomy (NCBI): domain Eukaryota; kingdom Viridiplantae; phylum Streptophyta; class Magnoliopsida; order Alismatales; family Alismataceae; genus Alisma; species Alisma plantago-aquatica. The sequence goes on from OY856412.1 coordinate 126,125,276, forward strand.
ATGAAGCTAAGTCAAGAATGGTGTGTATCGCCCAACATTGTGCCATGGATGATACACCACTGCCCAGCACACCTCTTGGATGACACACTCTGCCCGACACACCAAGCAAGGAGGCGGCACCAAGCTCAAACAAGGCCCAAGAAAGCCCAACAACAATCCTAATCTTCAACAAGCTCAAACAAGGCTCAAAGCAAACCAACCAAGGTGCCCAACTCATCCTCTCAACCATAGAGGATGCAAGGAGAGAGAAATATATCTCTCAAGGTGACACACTTGCACACCAACCCTAGAACTTGGTTAATTTTCAAGTTGCACCTCAACCTCTCAACAAAGCACAAACAAACCCTAATCACAACTCAGGTGATTAGGAAAGCCTCTAAACACAGGGTTTAGGCAAAGCAAACAAGGTAAGCCCAAAATGGAGGTCAGGGTCCTTACAAGACATAAACCCCTATAAAAGGATTTTGTCCCCAAAATCCATAGAGAAAAGTGAGGGATACTTTCTCCTCGTCTCTTCCTCAAGCTCCCACATGGCTTCCTCAATGCCACAATGATGCCAAAGAACCTTCACAAGAACCAGGTCCTTCCTCTTCATCTTCTTCACTCTTCGGTCAAGGATCAACACTAGACCTTCCTCATAGGTCACATCTTCATTAAGCTCAACTTCAACTGGCTGAATCACTATCTCTGTACTCGGATGACTTTTCTTTAGCATACTGACATGGAACACTGGATGCAACCTATGCAACTCTGGCGGTAGCTATAACTTGTAAGATACTTTGCCAACACGTGCTATCACCAGATATGGTCCCATATACCTGGGAGCCAACTTGCCTTTACGACCAAACCTCAGCACGCCTTTCCATGGAGAGACCTTGAGATACACCTTGTCTCCCACCTGGAACTCCAGAGGTCGTCGACGATTATCTGCATATGATTTCTATCTATCATGTGCTGCTTTCAACTATTGTTGTATCACCTTGATCTTTTCTGTTGTCTGCTACACTAACTCAGAACCCAAAAGCTGATACTCGCCAGACTCATACCAACACGAGGAGATCTGCACTTCCTGCCATATAAAGCCTCATAAGGTGCCATGTCGATACTCCGTTGGTAACTGTTGTTGTAGGCGAACTCTATCAAACTGAGATGCACATACCAACTGCCTAGGAACTGCAAAACACAAGCTCAGAGAAGATCCTCCAAAGTCTAAATAGTCCTTTCAGACTGTCCATCTATCTGTGGGTGGAAAGCGGTACTCAACTTTAATTCTGTTCCCAACGCTCTGTGCAACTGTTCCCAAAAATGACTTGTGAACTGGGGACCTCTATCAGATACTATCATTGCTGGCACACCGTGCAAACACACTATCTCATCCACATACACCTGAGTCAGCTTCTCTGTTGTATATGTTGTTTTCACATGTATGAAATAGGTAGACTTCGTCAATATGTCCACTATTACCCAAATGGAATCATGATTTCTAGCTGTACTCAGACGAACAACTACAAAATCTATGGTTACATGGTCCCACTTCCACTGCGGTATCGACATGGGTTGCAATGTACCGGCTGGCTACTAGTGTTCAGCCTTAACCTACTAGCATATCACACACTTAGCCACAAACTCAGCTACATCTCTCTTCAAGCCATGCCACCAATACAAGTCCTTTAGATTATGATACATCTTGATGATACATGCATGCATAACATACATCGATGTGTGTGCTTCCTCGAGAACTAACTTCCTCAGATCATCAACATCGGGAACCATCATCTTGTTATGATAACAAACTAGTCCATCCTCGGACTCATGGAAGTCATCACGCTTCTCGCTGCCAAACTCTGATCTGATCAACTGAACTGTAGCATTTTCCTGTTGTGTTTCTTTGATCTGCTACCTCAGTGTAGGCTTCACTTGCATCTGTGCCATCATTCCTACCAACAAAGAGACTTCTAACTGTACATTCATCTGCTGTAAAGAGACAAACATATCTCGCCTATGGCATATCAAAGAACTCAACTGTGCCTTCTTCGTAGGAAGAGAAGAAGACTTCCTACTAAGTGCATCAGCTACCACGTTCACCTTACCAGGATGATACATAATGGTGCAATCATAATCATTGATCAGCTCCATCTGGCTAGGCTTTTGCATGTTCAGCTCACTCTACGAGAAGATATACTTCAGGTTCTTATGATCCATAAAGATCTGACACACCTCCCCATAAAGATAATGTCTCCGAATCTTTAATGCATGGACCACCACTGCCAGGTCCAAATCATGCATCAGATAACTCTCCTCATGTTTCTTAAGTTGTCATGAAGCAATAAAAACCACATGATCTTCATGCATCAGCATACATCCTAAGCCCTTCTTGGAAGCATCACAGAAAACAACATAGCCTTTCCTAGGCTCTGGCAGCACCAACACTGGAGTACTAGTCATCTTCTCCTTCAAGCTCTGAAAAGCTCGCTGACAACGATCATCCCAAACGAAAATTACATCTTTCCTGGTCAACTTCGTCAATGGCAATGCGATCACACTGAAATCCTTTATAAACCTCCGGTAGTATCATGCTAATCCCAGAAAACTACGAACTTCAGTTGTCTTCTTCGGTTGCTCCCACTCTGCAATTGACTCCACCTTCTTGGGATCCACTCTGACTCCTTCCGCTGATATCACATGACCCAAGAAAGTCACTTCCTTCAACCAGAACTCACACTTACTAAACTTGGCATACAACTAATGTTGGCGAAGGAGAGTCAACACTTGTTGAAGATGTTGTTCATGTTGTTGACTGTCCCGACTATAGATCAAGATGTCATATATGAAGACCACAACAAACTGATCTAAAAATGGATGGAACACCCTATTCATTAGATCCATGAAAGCAGAAGGTGCATTGGTTAGCCCGAATGGCATAACCACAAACTCAAAGTGACCATACCTCGTCCTAAAAGTTGACTTTGGTATGTCATCCTCCTTGATCCTCAACTGATGATATCTAGATCGTAGATCGATCTTTGAGAACATTGTAGCACCACGCAACTGATCAAACAGATCGTCTATCCTTGGCAAAGGATACTTGTTTTTTATCGTGACTTTGTTCAACTGTCAGAAATCTATGCACAACCGCATCGATCCAGCCTTTTTCTTTACGAACAGAACTAGAGCACCCCACGGTGATGTGCTCGGTCTGATAAAACCTTTATCCAATAGCTCCTGTAACTGCTTGTTTAGTTCTACCATCTCAGCTGGAGCCATCCTATACGGTGTCTGAGCAACTAGTTGTGTCCCTGGCACTAGATTGATCTCAAAGTCAATCTCTCGAGGTGGGGGAACATCGGTAAACTCATTGGGAAACACATCCACAAACTCTCTGACAACAGGCACATCGTCAAGGCTAGAACCTTCCACTTTGGTATCCACAACATGAGCTAAGAACACCTTACATCCTTGCTGTAGAAACTTCTCCACCACCATTACTGACACTAAACACGTCGATAGAATCTTCCTATCCCCTTGGAAGATCCATTTCTCACCACCGTCAACAAACACTGCTTGCTTGGAACCACATTCCAACACAACCATATACTTTTCTAAGGTATCCATCCCAAGGATCACATCGAATCCATGCATATCAAGTGGTATAAGATCCACTTATATCTTATGTCCCAAAAAATATAGAACACAAGATGGACACACTTCTCGAAGCAACGTGGGCCCAACAAGAGGGGTTTCTAACAACAAGCTATCTTTCTTACAACTAACAGGTAAAAGACAGCTATCAAGCATACTATGAGCGATAAAAGAGTGTGTAGCACTCGGGTCAATTAGAACAGATATAAAGCAAGAAGAATACAAATCAGAATGAAATAACTCCATCTGATCTGCAACTACTCACAGGTTGACTATTGCCTTTGTCTGACTCATAGCATAGAATCAAGTCAGTGCTTGTTGTCCACGTCCTCGACTTCCTTGATTAGATGATCCATCTTGTGACACTTGTCCTCGCCCTTTGGCGCCACTAAATTTTTGTCTATCTGATCCCTGTTGACTCTGCCTCGGTTGTTGCGTCATTTCAACATCTCTCCTTAGGCAATTCCACCTGATATGCCTGACCTATCCACAGAGAAAGCATGATGGGTCTCTCGGTTGCGGCTTAGACGATCTTGTCACTTTCACTGAAGTTGTATTGTAGGCTCTGGATGGCGAAAAACCACACCCTCTTCTTTACTTGGTGACCACTGAGATGGTGTACTAGAACCTTGCATCACAGAAGGTGCAGAAAACATTGTCTTCTTGTGGCTTTCAAACCTCTATCTCTAAAACTGAGTAGGCCTTTTCTTGGACATAGCCTCTCTCTTCTCTATGAGTGACCATTCAATCCTTCAGACAGACTCCACAAACATGGCAAACCACTCTCGGTTTTCTAAAGTAGCCGCAGGTGTTGTCAGCTCGGCACTCAAACCTTTATCAAACCGTCTGATCCTCTCATCATCTGTTGTCACCATGTGAGGATAAAACCTCAGCATCTCCATAAACTTGGCTTCATACTTGGTGATGCTTAGAGAACCTTGGCGTAGACGCTCGAATAGACTGATCTTCTCATCCAGATACGTCTTTGGGAAGTATTGACTCACGAACTCCCATTGAAAGACGTCCCAACAGATCACCTCACTGGGTCACTTCTCCTCCTTGATGGTCTACCAGTGGCTAGCACTACCCTTCAGAAGGTAGACAATGTGCTTGACTTTGTCTACTTCGGGGATGTCGAGAATCTAGAAGGCCTTCTCAAGACCTATCAGCCACATATCAGCATCTGTTAGATCAACCATACCAACATAATTTGAAGCTCCGACTCGGTGACGTCGCTCGAAGGTCTTCCCAATACCCGAAGATTCACCATGGGGAGTCTGTGCTCTTGGCTGAGGCACTGGCAATCTTTCCACCATGAGATTCATTATAGCCATTACCTGTCCCATAAGGTGCTGGTAGATAGGATTTTTGAGAATGGACGGGTCGACTTCGGAGACCTCAGGCACCCGATCTTCATGTGCTTTCACACTCGCTCCATCAACTGATGCAACATCACTACTCTCGGTAGCATGTTCTTCATGATTTCCAGACATCTTCTAGATTTATCTTCTACTGGGGGCAGAAGGTTATTATGAGAAACTCTGGAGAAAATCACAAGAATAGACACAAACCTAGTCCTAGATCCCTGTAGACTCGGCGAACCTAGAGCTATGATACCAACCTATAATGTGACATCCCGCTATCACACAGACAACGAAATGCCACGCGAAAACGTTTGGAACCGTCATAAACATCATATTCCCAAAAAAACACAGATTAATTAAAATTGATTGCGGAAGATAAGAAAGGAACTATTACATATAGATCCACATCCTACAAGGAAACATGTTATATAAATATATATAAACTTCATACATGTCCACAATTCATAGGATCTAGTTGTCTCTTATCCATAACAGATGCATCACCAGTTTATATACAAAATAGACCTAGCCAGGTCAAAAATAGGATAAGAAAGCCATACAAGATCATACATCGTGAAACTTCATCAAAACACCTCCAAGGACCTGAGAGTACAAGGATGACTCTAGGACTCTACTACAAAACATCCAACAACAGTAGTAGCTTATCCAACCTTGCATTCTACTGTTCTTCTTACTGCTCAGTCGCAACCTCATGACCACCACCACATCTTGCACGATCACCTAAAAAGGTTTTAAGCCAATGAGGTGAGACACACAGTCCCAGCGAGAAACATAACCCCCGCCGAAACTATAAAACCTCAATAGGGAGCTATAACAGATAAAATAGGTAACTGATATAAGTAGATCATATATGAGCAGCATACTAAGTAGAACTAACTTGTTATAACATCTTGCCAAGATATCTGGGAGGTATATAACCAGATATATCTTATGGAACATGATTGACAAGATGATTTATATAAAAATTTATCATAAGATATATGGAACACATAATTAATTTCAAGATATAACTAGGGAAACTATACAAGAAATGCCTCAACCAATGGTTCATGTTTTACCCTAAGCAATATATACTATACGGCTAGATTACCATTTATTATGCCCTGAGGAAGTGAGTCATACCACTCAAATCCAACCTTTGATTGTGAAGCCCAAAACCAGTTCCATACAAGGTCAATGGAAGAGCCGGACTCCACGACCTCACCTCCACGTAGTCAGTGCACAAGAACCAAAGTAGGAATGTAGTCTCTTGCTTAAGTGGCCTCAACCACACACGGTCAGGCTACCCTCTGCCTAGCCCACCTTCGTACAGGTATCAGTGCTAGAAAACCGAGCCACGATCATGTTCACAGTGCTCCATCATCATAGGCTATTCACCATGCTCTATCACATATCCTGAGCCATGGGCTTATTCACCATGTTCCAATCATACTGAGCCACAGGCCTGAAACCGTGCTCTAAACATGCACTACTACTTAGGGAGTAGGTGCACCCCCCATATTCAACAATATGCATTCCATGTTAACCCTTAGGAGAACTTGTTTTACCATCACCAAATTCCTAATGATGATGGATCTATGGCCAGGGCAAACTACATGAAAGATTCATCTGTAATTAATTAACATATTTTAAGTGGATTGCAAGATTCAACCAAGTTATGTAACATGCATCTATATCAAGAATGAATAAACATAGAACTCATTATATTGTGTTACATTGTCACTAAGGCCTTCAGTGCCATCGACATCATCCTAATCCATCACAAGGATCCAACGTCACATGTTACCACTTGGCCTCTTGCTAATCATCAAGATCCATCTCAAGGATCAACATCACAGGGACTCAATCCCATCATCAAGGCACACATTGCCATTCCATGGGTAACACCCATCACATATCACTGGGTTCATCATAACCCTTGATGTTCAATTATCATATCATTGGCATGCCATCACCATGGTACATGCATGGTTAGCATAAGCATAGAGGTACAACTGTGCTCATACAAGGAACATCTTAAACTTATTACATATATTGAGAGAGGTATAATTATGTTATTGGATGAGAAATCTATGCATGACATTATCATATATAACTTTTCAATCAAGCATTAGGGTTACCAACCGAACACAAAGTACAACCCTCACTATATGTGTATCGGGTAAGGGGCAACCTTCACCAAAGGTATCACAACCCACACTCAAGGCACAACGTCTCTCTCCAAAGAGTGTGACGCCCAACACTATATCGGTTAAGCATTCTACTGTATTAGCCAGCATCCATCTAGGGCTACAACCATATCGCCCAAGCCACTATGGCACTATGTCACGCAACACCACAAGGCTGATAATGAGTAGCACCTCCTGTCGGGCAACACTTTTAAGGACCACCCTACAACGCCCAAGCGTGCAACATCATACTGGCCAGAACCATATTGTGCAATGCCATGTCGGGCGGTGCCATACCAGACAACATGGAACGTCACAATCTATTAAGCATGTTGTGTGACTCAGTAGCCCTAGAGTAATATAATTTGCATTTGTTTTGGGTTATGTGCCCTTATTAATATTATTTTTAGGATGGTGGTTATGTGCCCCATACCCAGGTCTCAAATTTATGAGGTTTGGCCCAACTTTTTATAAATTGGGAGTTCGGCTATGTGTCAATCTCTATCAGGTTCAAGTTTATGAGACTTGGCCGCCTTTGTTACTTATGTTGTTCAAGTTCTATGTTTATATCACCTACATGTAGGTTGTTATGAGTTTTGTGCCCTACAAACATTATGAGTGCTTTTGTGGCACCACTTTTATTATTATTTTAATGGCAAGTATTCCTTTTACCATATGTTTGTGATTCTTTCCTTTTATGCATGATTGGGTAGTTCTTACCTCTTTGGATGGGAATCCTTCTATACTTGAAGTACCTTTTTCCTAATATATAATGCTCAATTCGTTTTTAGCATGCTCATACCAACTTTTGGATGATATCCTCTTTTCTTTTCCTTTATGGGTTACGCTTCCAACCCCAAGTATTGGACAAGGAGAAGGAGGTCTAGGAGGACCTAAACCACCACAAGTGTAGTTGATTTTGTGGGAGACTTTGCTTGAAGTTGTTAGGTGATCCTCAGATAGTCCTATATATATGAAGTTAGTTTTCCTTTATGTAACCTTTCATGGTGAAAGTTTAGTATGATAAGAAGCCTTCTATTGGTTAGATATATCTTTCAATTCCACTACTACTTTGTGTTATGATACAATCATGTTAAATAAATTTAGTTTCATCCCCTTTTGAGAAAAAGTTTTTGTTGGTGGATGTTGCATTTTTATTTTTAGTAGGGAGTGGATCCCTATAGGATCCCACTCCTTAAAGTTGTTCACACAACATCACTGATTTGGTTTTTATTTTCATTTTGAAATTATTAGACTTGTTAGTTGAAATGATGCATATTAGTGAGGGTCGTGAGACATTATTACATTTATACTCAAGTATTGAGGCTTATTATTATATAATATGTCATACACCATTATATGAGACTCCAACTCATACTTTACATTTTATTAGTTCATTTTCCATCTAATATATATGAGAAATATGTGAATTAAGGTTTATATATAATGCAAAACATTTCATCCATATTTATACACTAATATTCACCACCTAAGAAGTTCCTAAACTAACTCTTTTAATCATCCTTTATAAGTCAATGTGTGTACTGAGGAAGGATATAACCTATGGTCCTCACTACATAAATCCTAATATGTTCTTTGAGTTACATAAGGATTCTAAGGTCATCTAGACATGAGTTAGGGTATGACTCAACCTAGATTCGACTTATGTTCATTTTATAGGGTATATCATACACCATGTTTGGTATTTTATACTGAACCAAACCCAATGTTATCAACAAATGGAATTAGAGTTTTCTAGGGTTAGGATGTCAGGTTTCATTACGTTATAATTATATCTATTATTGTACTAAGGTCAATTAGATATAAATACTTATAAGGAAAATAGAAAATCATTATAAGTATACAATTGCTTAAACCTAGTCATTGAAAATGATACTATTCTTCATTCATATGCATGAAATAATTATAAAAAAATTATAGTTCATCATATTTAAAGAGTGAAATTCACAAGAATATGCGCCTAAAGTATCACTTGATTTACATGTTCCTGTTTTATTAAGTATTATGTTAAATATATATTCCTCCTTTCCATTCCCATATTGTTAATTGATTTAGTTCTCAATACTATAAAAGCACGTTGATGAGGTGATAAAATGTCTCCTAAACTCATCCTAAAAAGGCCTTTTTATGTAGACCATTTAGGTTTTTGTAAAGAAAAGGTTGCTATATTCTAATCCTCAATAACTAGATTACAATATGCTAGTTGACAAGCCGAGACATCAACAAAATTTCTACAATGATGGGTTCAAAAAAATTGTTTCACTCACCCTATACATGGATGAAAGATATTGAGTTAAAAGATTTGATAAGTTTGTCAATTTCAGATATGGTGAACATGAGGGATCCCCTACATGTGTCATTACTATTTATCATATTAAGAATGCTTAGAGAATCACTCTCAATGTTAAGGTTGTGAATACAAATTCGATAAGATGTTTTAATGCACAATAAGATGACATAAGCTACAGCTATTGCTATTTTCCACACACTAGTGAGGAATCTTGTTATCTTTCTGACCACTAGGCCCATATTAAATTTGTAAATTACACCCACTCCAAATTTTTCCTTTACAAGTGTGGTTATATCAGTATACATATTCACATTATGGAACCCACATTCTTTCATGTTTGATAGTAGTTGAATAGGCATTTTTCTTCCTTTCTGCAACCCCAAAATGGTATCCTTGCACACAATTATTGTACATGTGGTAGAGAAGGGATGGTTAGGAAAGAGAACCAAACAACATGTCATCTATGCAATTCCAAAGTAACATGAACATCGTACTAATATCCAAAAAGCCTCAAGTTGCAGCCTACTCATTAGTTGAAGTAAGTAACCAAGAAACTTAAAAGGTATAATTAACTTGAAGTTGTTACCATTGGTTTTCTGTTCATAATAGAAATGCATTTGACCACTCAAGAAATCACATACAATTATTTCAAATTGATTTTTTCAAGCATCAAAATAATCATATTGTTTGATGTAGCAGTTATAAACATTGAATTCAATCGGTATCTAGTTAGTAGAACATCTCCATATAAAGTGTTTGATCTTTGGATGAATATTGAGGATCCAAAACTTCAGCCATATGATGACCATGGATGGCATATTAACATTGTACACTATTCAAAATGGCTCATAGACCCCAATATGTGTTGACATATGTACTAGGGTACCGACATAAATTATCATTTTGTGTAGGATGTGGCAAATGATTTATAATCTTTAGGAAATATGAGGAATCAACTAATACTTTCACAACCTTAGTATTCCATTACCCTACATCATCAATTAGCAACGAGACTTAGTAGTATCTATATAATTAACCTCAAAAAATCTTTCATAGAATCCTTATCCATTGAGAAACCATGCATCAACTTATATAAATTATATTGATATCATTGATTTTCCATTGCATCCTCTCATGAAGTAGAGAATTATCTCCCCATATATTTTTCCATGTAAAGCTCAGCTTGTACTCACATCTGACTTTAAGAATAAATCCTTTAGAAAAATCTATCATTTATTACCCTAGATATGATAGTGTGGGGATTAGTGAGGATACTCTACATGTTTAGAAAGAAGGAATTCACTAAATATAGTAATATCTATGAATCTCATCCCATCTATACTCTCTGTTCTACACATCTTATCCCAAAAAACCCTATGCATATTCTTTCTCCATCCTTTCTTCCCTGCCAAAAATTAGAAATCATTTAGTTTTTTTTAGCTATGATTTTTTTAAGAATGTGTAGGATTCCCACATACATGTTAGTATGGATTGTATGACTTCTTTTATCAAACCTCTTTACATACATGATTGAGAAATTTCTTTCTCCACTTGTGTATTTTTCTCCATATCCTATACTTCATATGTGCAAAGATCTAATTTTTTATCCTTCCACTAATAGTAGGGGGATAAAATACCTTTTATGATATATCACTTTTTAACATTCAGTGATTCACTTATAGCATCTTTTGTATCCTTGATTACATCTGCATTAAAAGAAATCTCATGTTATGTAAAGTTTTTCTTTTATCTAAAAGCTTTCATGTAGTAGTCACTGAACTTGGCTATCTTATCAATATTCATGATATTTTTTTAGCTAGGAGTGTACTGTCTTCAATGAATAAATGGTGAGAAATCATTGGACCATCTCCAATCGACATTTCTTCTTGTAACCTTCCTTCATAAAGATGAATTTAAAAGAGAGGAGAAAGTGTCAGTGGAAAAAGGAAATAAGTAGTGTGAGATAGGGTCCCATTGTCAAATCTCTCTGCTAGGTAAAACCCTTCCCTTTTTACATCCAATTGTAATATAAAAAAGACATGATGCTAATAATGGAAACACATTTTACATAATACATAACCAAAACCCATTTTCAATGACTTCCAAGACAAAGTTCCCTTTAACTATGTCATATGCTTTACTCATGTCTAAATTAAGAGACATAACTCCTTTTTCATAGTATTCCTATTTAGTTCTAGTTATGGTTTAACTGATGTGAAGATTTATAATTCCCATGAAACAAATATAGGGTGTTTCCACTCAAATTGAAATTTGTGGGTTTTATTATGACCACATAAGTAATTCACTAACCATACTAAATTTCTAAAGTTTAATTGATCATACAAGAAATATAATCTTCACTGATGAAGCAACCAAATCCATGAATTTCATAGTTAATATCTTGCAAGTAGGTTTTAGTTTTCAAAATGCAAGTTGAGATATCCATGTGTTCACTAACAGTCCATAATTTTTAAGGCCATATGTTTGGTCTCTTTCTTTCATAAACAATATCCATTCTATTTTTGTAGCATCCCCCAAGTGTAATCAATAACAACGTCACTAAAGCATGTAACATTAAAGATCTCATTTGGGAAATGTCACAAATAGGATATATCATTCATTGCAATAATAAAAATAACTTTACACATGATATGATTACATTGATTCTCATACACACATTCTTCTCATAAAGCTTACAACAAAGAACATAATACATGACATAACTAGTCAAATTTGTTCAACTGCCTTGGATCTTATAGATGGAACTCCACTAGGTCATAGACTCATACGGAAATCCTAGAGCTAGTCCTTGCAAGTCAAATGGCTTTATCCTCTGTGCATGCTCCTTACCTACGGGCATCAGGTTCCCACCCATGCATTCGATAATCTGATTATAAGTGATTGGGTTTCAGTAAAAGCATATGAACATAACTTAAATAAAGCATAAAAATTGATATGAATTTGCATAGATGTTAATTATGTCTTAACGATTCATTCTTAACGTGATTAAACATTCTTATTAGATCACCTACTCAATGAACATTATCTTATCTGATCTCACAACACACACAAGGTGTGGTGCATTTGAACACACTAAAAGTGAACACGGATTTGTTTGAACCCAATAAACATAAACTTATCGAACACACTAAAAGTGAACAGTCTTCTGGACACACTGAAAGGGGAAACATTGGGCTTGAACCCAATAAACATAAACATATTGAACACACTAAAAGTGAACAATCTTCTGGACGCATTGGAAGTGAATAGGATTGGGATTGAACCCAACAAAATGAAGGGGGCTCATAAGGCACCAACCTTCCATAAAAACATTCATGAGTAGGGCCTAACCATTAGTTCTTATTCTAATCTGATCATATCTTACTTAGGGTTTTCACCCATAATTTCATTAACAAATTTGATCCGATCTTATCTTATCTTACTTAGGGTTTTCACTTATAGTTGCATCACTAATCTTAAACATTAAGAGGTATATTCTTCTAACTAATTTGACCTTAACGTGAATCTTAATGTTGTAAGCCTTGGTAAGATGTGCATATATAAATACATCTTAAACATTAATATGTTGGCATGATAACATATATAACTTAAATTTTACACATTATTCAGCGAGCCAAGCTAAATGATGCAATGTATTGAAGCCCAAGCCATAAACCACTTACATTTATTGCATGAACCAAATTTAGTTCCTAAACCTTAAAGTCAAGATCCTAGTTCTTAAAAATATCATGAACAATTCATGAATATCCATTAAACCCCTATCTCACACTTCCAAGGTGTAAGTTAGGGTTTTTAGGTGCATATGGTTCATTAGTAACATATCATAGGTATGGTGCAACTAGTACACAACATCAGGGGTCTAAATTCAAATTCTGGTAGTTAATCTCCTACAACTTGTTTTTACTAATCATCATTAATTACTATGTAAAATTTATTTTATGAATACAAGTTTATATATAATCAAATATTGTATCTTGTTCATCAAAAGTAGTCATGTCGATCTCAAGATATGAAGAAAACAAGGTGTTACCTTTATGTGGTGATCATAGCCCTACAATCATGATCCAGTACCACATATGTATCTACCTTTTATATGCTCTTCACTTAAGAAGTAAATGGATCTAGGGCGGGATCTACATCAGTCATGATCTGTTCAACCCACTTCCAAGATATCGTCCCTCTCTACTAGTCACACACACGCAATGACAAATATGAGGAGTCTGGCTACATCTTCCTTGCAGTGCTCCTCGACATCTGTATAGGGCAGGAAGCTGATGCCCATCTTCCTAAAAATGCATATGCGCCCACTCATCCACATGCTCACCCAAAGTGATAATTAGGCATTGTTGATCCGATCTACCCTAATGATAACTGGATCTCAGAGAGGGTCATATCACTAAGAAGTTGTTGGCTTTCAGCACGTCCATACTACTCTCAATAAACCTCTCACCTAGTTTTGATTTTCTGGTTCATAGCATGTTGACATAGATACAAAGAGGGTCACCTACTATGTTGGCTTTCCTCTGATTGGACATAGGAAGGAGGGATGTTGCCTCTTCATTCCTTCAACTTTGGGTGATCTAGGTCTAACACTACTCTAAAAAAACAACATAGGTGAGGTCATGTTGACCTCTCTATGATGCATGTTAAGGTGCAAGATTTGTTCTGGGAGGAGATTTGCATATTTGTAGAGTTAGTGTCTTCCTCTCCGCTTGTCCATCTTTGCCAAAGCACCCTCGTGCACCACCACCTCGATCTCCAGGCTTTCTAAGATCATCCATGAGCACCTGGCCAAACTCCACCTACCACTCCTCCACAGAGTCCTTCACCACTGGACAGAGTTCATGGTGGAGTTGCCACCTTCCTTGTTGGGTGCATGTCGATTGTAATATAGTTGGGTTGGCTCCTCCAACCACATCCATCATCCACTCAGCTTCTGTAGTCTGGGGGATGATGAACCAGTCTATGGATCATCCACTACTGCCTTTGGGGCACCTTGAAAAGTTTCTCTTGCGCTTGATGTTATCCATGGAAGAAACATTTATGTATAATACATGACAAACAATGACAAGACAACAATGTCGGTGTTTTACTTCTATTCTTTCCAAGGTCTTTAACATTTTGTATATATATGTGAGATATAGAAGATTCCAACCCTAATTGGTTATACATACTACATAAAAAGATACTTCAGTGGTTGGGTTTCATATAGGATAGAGATAAGTTTCCAACTCTAATTATACCTAATAACCTACACAACAAAGGAATCCAACCGTGTGATGTGCATGTACGTAATTGAAAAGAATTTTGGGCATAAGATTAACTCAAGCAAGTTTTGTAAATACCTCCACATATATTCCCAAGTATATCATATTAGCTTTGAACACTAATTATGATCGCTAAGGAAAGATTTTTGTGTAGACATGTACTTATAAAATTTTAAAAACTACTCAACTATATTCCTTCCCTACGAATTAGTCACTTAATATTCATCCATAGTCATTCCAAACACACTCTTGAGATTAATTCTAGATCATAATGCTTGGTATCTCCCTTCATAATGACCATCACTTTTTACAACTTTGAGAATCCATATCCCTCCTAAACTGTCTCAAGGGTTTCATAAGCAAGGTTTAGTAATCCAAGTGGATTTCATTGGTTGATGAAACCTTATAAATTAAAATTATACACTTTTCTATTACTACAACACTTCATGTTTTTTAATCTTTAGAAAGTTTGCTAAATATTTAGTTACTATCTTGTTCCAAATTTCTTAGTAGAGTACCAACTAAATAATTCTTTATATCCTTCATATATATAATCATGAACTTCTACAATATTGAAAATTCTTAAATTCAAAACTCAAAAATTGTAGGAAGAAACAACTTAACTAAAAAAATAGAAGTAGATTCAAAGACTCATTTTTTACTTTCATGTTCCAAGTGAACTTGGGTACACCCTCGTTTATCAAACTATCTATCTAGAAAAAATAATCTGATATATAAAATACATCTTACCCTAAGAATTTAATTTTTAATATATTCATTCCTTCAATCAATATAATCAAACTTTTGAACTATGGGCATGCCTAGTGTAATTATATCAAAGTCCTCTAATCATATATCAAGGTGGATGTCAAGAAAAGGTGTTGGAATAAAAAATATCTAATAGAATTTGGAATCCAAAATGAATATATTACAAAATTGTGCATTCACTTAAATTTGGTTGTTTACATTGCCTTGAAATAGTGTGTTATATTTTTATGTTATATATACGATATAGTTTTTTTCATTATCTAGAGTCAGGGTGACCATGTGTTCTATGCCTAAAGTTGCATGCAACTTCTAGTATATATCTCTAAACCTTTTTTGTGGAACCTAAGGTTTTTGAAGAGAAGAGGTTTATGCAGTGGTACTGAGTGATTCCTCTCTATTGGGGGTTGATGGCCTAAGTACCACTATCATTCGATACCACTTTAATATGATTTTCACCTTTTTGACTTTGTTGAAGGATTCAATCACACATATATTTCTCTAGGGATGAAATGTTTAGATTTTGCCTAAAATAAATTTATGACAATCCCACATGTAAGGGGATGGATCTTAGCATTATATAGTTCAAGGGAGAACCCAAAGGATAACATATTAAAGAATACTATGAGAAAGAACTAGTATTCAACACAAGGATTTGCTTTGTTTTAATAATACTATGATTTTAAATAATAAGAGGTTGGATTAAGATTACTGAAGAATGGATTGTGGATGTTATAAAGCTCTGCCATCGATCCATTAGCTATGGTGTCGCTGTATAGCACCTCTGGATAGCCCGCTGACGTGTATTTTACTACGCGCTTAAACACAAGTATACGCGTCGAGTAATATAGGCCTTGTGAGGCCCGAGTCGAACTCAGGGATACGTGAATTATTGGAGACTTCTACTAACTAATCGCAATCAGCTAGACCGATTAACAAAGTAGGGTTTTGTTGTTCAAATTAAAAAGAAAATAAAAAAAAAATCAAACAAAGAAAACAATCGATTAAAGGTTAATTTAATCAATTCAAAAGGATATCTTTAGGATGGCGGTTTCACCGCGGGTCAACATTGTATTAAGTTTCATATAATTCCTCACACTTTTCTCTCTATCCTGGTAGTGGCCTGAAAACAGAATTACCCACTGTCGTGGTGTAATTCACTACTTAGATTTAGGTTGATTCCACCGTCGTAGTAATCATTCCCCTAAACTAAGTGCATTAAAAACGGTCTCTCAGTTCCCACCATTAATTTTACAACTCCTTTGTCAAGGGTTTTATTAATTAATGTAGAATTCGTCTCTTTTCAACCGTTAATCCTTCTGTCGAAGTGATTAAGGGCATTAAGTTATTATTATGGTGATCAAGCATAACAATAGAAATGGAGAAAACGAATCTATACCACGGATTTAAGAGAAAAATATGAATTATTGATGTAAAAATGTCATACAATGCATTCCCGGGCTACTCCCGGTCCTAAAGATTGAGGGTTTTAGCCTCTCATGTTCATCTCACACGAATACATGGTAGAAATTGGGGAATTCATAAGAAAAATGGGAAATAAATGGGAAAACCCCTGAACGGAGAAGAACCGGTGGATCCTTGGCGTAGAACACGAGCTTCCCCGCCTGTCGGTGGTGGAAATCGTCTTCGGCAGCGTCCGAATCACCCGGGATGAGCTTCTCGGCCTCCGTTCTCCTTTCTCTCCTTCTCGGCACTCGTGCAATCCAAAATGAGATGATCTCCTCGTCTGGGCGGCCGTCATTAGGTATAAGTCCCTAATTAGGTCATCAAATAACAACAGCCGTCCGATCGAGATCAAAACAGATCCAACGCATATCTTTCGGCGTCGATACCATCGACGCGGGTCGATGGTATTGACCTGGCGGATTAGCGGCAGCTTTCCTTTCTTTTATTCTGAGCGCCTGTGGTGATGTCGATACCATCGACTTGGGTTTCGATGGTATCGACTCCTTTAGCGTCGGTTGCTGTCGTTTGGCAACGCTGTAGCTCCCCTTGTGTCGATGGCATCGACTTGGGTCGATGGTATCGACAGCTTCCTCGCCAGCAACTTGAAGGGATCTCGATACCATCGACGTGGGTCGATGGTATCGACGCTGTATTTCTCTTCTCGGCTGACAACCTGTGGCTTGGTCGATGGTATCGACTTCCGTCGATGGTATCGACGGAAGCAGATACTTGTTTTTCCTGAAATTTCACAACAAGACCAAGTAAATCCACACAATTTATAATAAGATGATAAATGATGCTCCAAATAGTAAAACAAAGGGGATTTTCTATAAAATGATGGCAAAGACCAAATAAAGTGAATTATGCAATAATATCCCTGAAAATGAGTAATTAAGGCACAAAACACATATGAAATAGGTCTCTAAATGTGACTCAAAATCATCGCATCACCCGCAACGAAGTGGTCCATTCAAACATCAGAACTCCTTCATCGGTCCTGGTTAAGTTCATAACTGAAAGAGCTTCCACGATAACATCCTTACAGGATAACGACCGCACTGGCCCTGCAAAACCCTTGCTCCAGCACCTGTACGCCCTTGAGGACGCTTCTTTCCTAGTGTTTATGGACGCCGACTTTATTGCTCACTCTGGTAAAAGCTCAGTCGGTATCCACATCACTGACATAAACGACACTTTCATCCATGGACTAGGGTCTTCTTCCTTTGCTACATGTTCACTGGAGGCTAAATTCCAAGCTCCTATCCATGTTCTGCGACAATAAGGTGTCTATTTTCATTGCGAGCAACCCCACCTTCCATGAAAGAACCAAGCATATTGAGGTTGACTGCCATTTTGTTCGGGAGAAAGTTCTATCTGGACACATATGCACTCCATATATCAGTATTGTGAAGCAGCTTGCAGACATCTTCACTAAAGTTCTACCTAAAGCTCCCTTCCAGACACTGATTAACAAGCTGGGCTTATTCGACATCTACGCTCCAGCTTGAGGGGGAGTATAGAAATACTGTGTTATTTTTTGTTTCTACCGTGTTATGTTCTTTTGTATTAGTCCCATATTGCATGCTTGTATGTATGTCTTAACTCTCTATTGCTATATAAGAGAGTACCATGTACACCTTTTTATTCACTGAATAAACAACACATTTCCAATTTATAATCTAAAGCCTTATTGTCATATTTCAATGGAAGGGGTAAATCCATATCATGTATATAGGAGAAGAAATGATGATGTCATGGCATAAGTGATAAATTGTACAATTGATAATCAATGGGTTGTTCCATACAATCCTGGTTTATTGAAGCGCTACAATTGCCATATAAATGTGGAGATATGTTCATGTATAAAAGCAGTTAAATATCTATACAAATACATATACAAAGGGCATGATAGAGTTATTGTTTGTTTACACCCTGAAGAAATAGACGAAATAAAATGTTTTCAAGATGCAAGATGGGTTTCACCTCCTAAAGCTATGTGGAGAATTTTTCAGTTCAATCTCAATGAAATGTATCCCTATGTATTCCTTTATAGGTCCATTTACCAAACAAGCATTTTGTATCTTTCTCAAAATCAAAGAACCTCTGTCATGTTATAAGTGAAGGCCATACTAGAAAGACAATGTTGACTGAATATTTTAAATCAAATGCTAACAATATTGGTGGAATAAAGTATCTATATAGAGAATTCCCTGAACATTTTGTTTGGAATAAATCTTCATTATGTTGGACAGGTAGAAAATCTTTCCAAGCAATTGGTCGTCTTAGTGCTTCCAATCCATCTAAATGTGAAAGATATTATCTAAGAATACTTTTAAATCATGTATATGGGCCTACATCTTTTACAGAATTGCGTACAGTTGATGGTGTAATTTATGCTACATTTAGAGAAGCAGCTCAAATTCGGGGACTTTTTGAATGTGATAATGCGTCATATTTATGCTTGCAAGAGGCAACTTCATATGAGATGCTGAAAGCATTGCGAAGATTATTTGCAACTATTTTGGTTTTTGTGTACCAGATGATGCTAAATGTTATGGATTAAATTGTAAAAGACATGATGCAAGATTTTTCTAGACATAATGAAATATCAGTTGAAGATCAGATCCAGATGACAGTTGATGATGTTCAGGTTATACTAGAAAGTATGGGAAAAGATATTGAAGAGTTTGATTTTCCTATTATATCTTTTGGAAGGGATCTACATAATCATACTTCAAGGGAGATATTGGATGAGCTAGCAATACTAACTCCTGTAGATGATATTCATGCTGCACAAATGTTGAATGATGAGCAAAAGTATGCCTTTGATATTATCATGGAAAGAACACATAATGAAGGAAATGGGATCTCCTTTGTTGACAGACCAGGGTGGACAGATAAAACATTTCTATATTATGCAATTCTAGCTCAGATAAGAAGTAATGACTCAATAGCAATTGCTACAACAATGAGTGGTGTTGCAGCATCGATATTACCAGGAGGACGTACTGCCCACTTCAGATTTAAAATACCACTTGATGTCAATATTTCATCTACTTGTGCTATAAAAAAACAAAGTGGTCTAGCTAATTTAATTCTTCAAGAAAAATTGATAATTTGGGATGAAGCTCCAATGGCAAAGAAACTTACAATCAAGACTTTAGACCGTTCATTAAGAAACATACTAGAAAATGATGAATTACCCTTTGGTGGCAAGGTCATCATATTTGGAGGAGATTTTAGGCAAGTATTTCCTATTGTTCCTAAAGGAACTCATTCACAAACAATTGAAGAATCTCTGGTCAAATCATATGTGTGGCCTATAATGGAAAAATTACATCTTAGTAAAAATATGAGAGTATCATTTGATCTAGAATTTTCAGAATTATTAATGAGAGTTGGTGAAGGAAGTGAACCATATAAAGAAAAAGACATGATCAATATTCCCAAGGATATGATTGTTAAATATGATGATGATGACGTATCAAAATTAAAACTAATTGACTCTATATTTCCTCTTTTACTTGAAAAAAATAATTGCTCGGATTATATGACACCAAGAGCAATATTAGCAACCAAGAATGAAAATGTTGACGATATAAATGACTTGATAATTAAAAAATTTCCAGGTGAGGAATACATTTATCATAGCTTTGAAACAGCAGTTGATGAAACAAATCATAACTACCAAGTAGAATTTCTAAATAATGAAACACCTCCTGGAATGCCACTACATAAGTTGATTCTTAAAAAAAATTGCCATATTATGTTGTTGAGAAATTTGGATCCTCCGAATGGTCTTTGTAATGGAACAAGACTGGTTTGTATAGATTTTCAACAAAATGTCATTCGAGCAAGAATAGTTGTTGGTCAATATGTTGGAAAAGAAGTTCTTTTACCAAGAATTACAATGTCTCCAAAAGAAAATACAACATATCCTTTCTCATTTAGAAGAAAGAAATTTCCAATTCATTTATCTTTTTTCCATGACTATAAATAAAGCACAAGGTCAAACAAT
The DNA here is from genome assembly GCA_963693085.1 of Alisma plantago-aquatica. Lineage (NCBI taxonomy): Eukaryota > Viridiplantae > Streptophyta > Magnoliopsida > Alismatales > Alismataceae > Alisma > Alisma plantago-aquatica. Next base: position 126,146,317 of record OY856412.1, read on the forward strand.
CCCGCATGTTGGTATTTACTTGCGAGAACCTGTATTTTCTCATGGACAACTTTATGTAGCAATGTCCAGAGGAATTTCAAAATCGAGAACTAAATTTCTAATTTGAACTTGAACTACCGAAGAATACAAATATTGCACCAAAAATATTGTATATACTGAAGTATTTAATAATTGAACTGAAAAGGTAAGGAGAACAAATCAAAATGGATCTTTACATTTATATTATGTTCATTTGTTAGATAGATATTTATGTCTATCAATTCTACTTAACATTTTTGTTTTACAACATTTAGGTGGCAAGATGAGAAATTCTTTAGGTAGATTTGAAGTTAAGTCATTTGCATAGGGAAAAAGATTTGTTTATTCAAACTATTATTTGCTACTTCAAGAAAGAAATATCCAAATTCCAAGCCTACGGCAGAGGAGGAAACCTTGTACAATATCAAAACTAAGGTAAGTATTCCATATAAATGTGCACTTTTGTTGAAATCTCATCTACAGTCAGAATAAACTAGGTAAATGTGGTGATCATGTGTTTTACCCACTTTGTATGAACTATGCCATATAGTTTATATTCAGGTGAAAATTCTTAGAAAGCTTTCGTATCAAGTTACAGTTTGAAGCAACAACGTTAATTATATTTTTTTGTAATCATGTACATAGTGTTGAGTGAGTTTGACCTCATGTAGTGATATTCAACTACACTTGAATATGGCTATAATGAATAATGTGTTGATCTTTTTGGATTTTCAATTTAAATAATGTCTACTTCATATTGACTTAGTCTTCATTTATTAGTTACCTTTTTTATATAAATGGTGTGCAAACTTCTAAAATCATGAATCTACTTTAGCTTTGTCTTTAGCTAAATTTTGCAACCCCTCAATCCTATATGATTATGGATTCTAGCATCCAAGACCTCAATTTTATTCACTGAAGATCACCATCTCCTATGTATGCAAAAGTTAAAAAAGTGTATCCAAGAAATGCATTTCCGTGATCAGTTGATTCATTCTGTTATTGTATTATATTAAAGTTATCCAACACTAAATGTATTTTCATCATAAATATACCTTAAAACTATGCATATACATGAGACAAAAAAATGAGGTTGTCCCCAAAACATTTCGGTCTTCTATGTATGTTTTGTAAGATATGATATGTTTGCTCTTCCGAACTATATTACACAACATAAGTGTATAACAGTTACCTTTTCAATTTACTATGTATATCACTTATCATTCTACACTCAACATACACAATGAACCCACACTTGTTTTGATATGAATATTGAGGAAATGAGGTTAAGACATAGTTTTAAATGAGGTATTTTACAATCTTATCTTCCTTGCTATTCATATCAACTTATTTTGGATCCTTTCAAGTATCATCCTTATTCTTATTAAGCATTATGATTTGTATGTGATATTGTGGCTATTCTAATGACATTGTTTAAGCATTTGAAACAACCACACAAGAGAAAAAATAAGGAAGGACATGGATGAGCTTCTGATATGCTACACAAGAGCTTGACATTTTGTTTGGCTTTTATTTTTTTTATTCATGAAGAGTGAAGACCATGATGAGATGTTGCTTGTTACATGGGAGATAAAAGCTGAGTATCACTCACATACAAGTCTAATGAAGAGAAATATCTATCTATTATCTTTATACATCATCACAACATATATGTTTCTTTGATACTATCATTAGTGTCAATAGTAGATATTGGCCTCTACATGTGACTTTACAACCGCTTCTAATTGGCATTAATGGGAGACAATCGATTGAATTCCCAACTATAAATTTCATTATCTACATATAATCACTTTCTATTAAGAAACTTGATTGATGGAGTTATGCTACATTCTGGAGATTAACATTCTCATGCTTGTTTCTAAGATACTCATCTCTCCTTTACTACAACATTCCTCTATATGATTGCTTCGATTTTAGAAACTAGAGTGGACTTTTATTCCTAATTTGCAAAAAAAATTCTTAATTTGTAGACCATTATTTGTTAAGGTGGTAAAAAACAACCTTTAATACAAAATAGATCTTATCCACACCTCCTTTCTTTTGAGATGTTTTTTTTTTTGTATTTAGTTGATATTTTCTATCCTTCATACTATTGCCAGAAATCAGGTCATTGCATATTATTGTAGATAATTTACATTAAATATCAGCTCAAATTTCATCACTTCATGGTTCACCCTCATCAGACCATTGTTAAAAGTATTCCATTTAACTATGATTCACTCCACAAGTGAGGCCTTTTTCCTTCCCCTACTATAAAAGTAGTAAGCCTTTGAGTATTTTTCCCAGTGGTTAAGCATCTATTTTCCAAATCAAAAAGTGAATATTAGTTGTGTTTGCACATCGGATACATCCTTCCTTCAAGTATTTTTTGTGGAACCACCTTACCCATAAGAAAGTGATTTTGTATCTATATTCCACATATTTTTGGTGAGAGCAACTTTAACTAGTCAATCACTTTGCAAATGCCAAGAGTTTCTCTACATTTTTGACTCATATATTATCACAATATGTTGTGTTAATACTTCTTTCTTCAGTGAATCTCTCCACATAATGTCACTACACAGTCTATCATTCTCCTCTCTTACGTCTTTAGGGAGTGGGAAAATGGTTAACCAATATAAATGGTATGGCATGTGATTCAGGATAGTCTATGTTTCCATGTATCATTTTTAATTTTCATCTTATCAATTAGAAGAAGGCATAGTCTTTTAGGGAGATTGTCCTGGTGGACTCCTTTGGTCCTATCCCATCGGTAAGGGTATTCACCTAACTTCATGGCACCATAACACCCACGACTAGGTCATACCACAATATTGTTGGGATCTGACCATCATTAGCAGGTGGCAGCTGATGTAGTGGAGGGTTAGGTGGGTTCGAGGAGGGGTTATAGGTGGATAATGTATATAAGAAAAGCTAGACTCCATAAGAGGAGCTGAAGTGGTGGAGGTAGATGACATATATATAATTATCAAAACACAAAGTTCCTGACTTACTTGTCTTCTTGTCATACTCCAACTCACAACTTTCTAGAATATTTGCTTTGTTCCTACCATACAATATGAAAGAACTATGTAAAATAAAGAAAGTGCTTCATCTTTTATCACTTTTTTTGGATTGTAAAGAAAAGGTTATTGTTCCACATTTTCTCATGATTTATTCACGATTTTATATCCACATCTTCCATAAATATTTATCCATTAGAATATAATGTCGCATAAAATTCAGTAGATATAATAAAGTCCCAACAAATGAAAAATAATAGGTTACCATTGGAGATCTATGAATACCACAGTTTCATGATCATTACATTACACTTTAGATTTTATATATTTCATGTATTATCCATGGTAGCCTCAACGATTTTGATTTTCCCATCTTTGGGACAATACAAATGTCCTTTATTTGTTGCAAAATTATGAACAAATAGCTCATGTCTGTATATGACATGGTTATCTTGATGTCTTAATTCAAGTTTTATAAGGTTTCATGAATGGCCAATGTGATGCAAAATTCTAAAAATAGTTGAATGCAACTAGGAACAAGAATCCCAGTAAAATATGAATGAATTAGTCACCCTTCTTGATACTGAGATCATCTTTGCAATAAATATTTTTTGTTGCTCCAATTTTTGTTAGTTCCAGATAGGACATGTAGCATGTTATTTTCATCCATGATCTTAAACATATGATATATAAATATGATCATAGGATATATTATCTTATAGAGTATCTACTTCATACACATGATCATTTAATGTTGTGCCGTAAATTTATAATGCAATACTGAATAGAAAAAATGTAAATATAGTATTTTGTAATGTAAATATATTGAATACAATACTTTCTTATGTAAATATACTAACATTTTCATTCCATAATATTAAAGAAAGTATTGTTGTATGAATTACAAGAGTAATACTTTTACCGGATTTGTAGATTCAGCCATAATCAGTCATTGTCCCCAAAATAGATCACCCATCTGCCATCCAAAACAGAGAACACATATGCCATTATGTCCTCACCACCACAATGAAGCAATTGTGTAGTGGCTATTGTTGCGAGAGGCTATTATTCTAAGCAGTAGAATTCCCTTTATATCTCCTGCTTGAGCAATCCAGTTAAGTTTTCTCACTACTAGGTGGTTGAAGATGAGGATTCGTCTAGGTAAGGGGTTGGCATTTAGAATATTCGGCTTTGTAGTTTTCAAAAATACCACAACTTGCCAGTAGATGCTAAAAATTTATTGAGTAGGTATAGATTTGTGGAAGAAAGTGCTCAAATAGTAGGTGGGAAAAAAGTAGGAGAAACCATCATGTCTTTTGAAATATTTTAACTTATACCTTTTCCCAATTCATGTATGTCTTTTTAACCCAAAAATTCTGCATTAGTTTTATTTCCCATGGTAAACATTTATATTGATGTTGTATACATACACTATCATGAAATTAAGTGATGACTGTTGTAATTAGCACTTGTCCTTTTAAATCTGATCATCATTAATATTAGTACAATCCAGTCTGTAAGTGTGAAGAGAGTTTTGGAAACAACTGTAACCAGTTGCTCAGATGACAAAGGAGTCGGGGATGAGCTCCCCCTGTCCAACGACTGGGTAGACAGGTCAGATGATTTGTCATACACTGGTGGGCTTGGAGCTGTTGGCACAACCTCGGAGGACACATGCTGCGGATCAGCGGGAGAAGCAAATGGAAACTCGTCTTCATAGAACTTAACATCATGTGATGTAAAGATTTGACGAGTATTATAGGCACCACCCACATTGGTCAGGAGGATAGCCGATAAATAAAGAACGGCGTCCGCGAGGTGCGAATTTATCAGACGACTTTGGCTGCTTAGAGGCATAGCACAGACAACCAAATACACGAACATTATCATAAGAGACAGGCTAACCAGAAACAAGTTGAAAAGGGGATTTTCCGTCCAGCAGAGAGGTAGGCGTCTGATTGATCAAATAAGCGAAAATAGTTACACATTCACCCCAGAAAGTGAGCGGAAGATGTGCCTCAAACCTAAGTGTATGAGCAACATTTAAGAGATATTGATGCTTGCGTTCAACACGACCATTCTGATGAGGCGTGTAAATGCAAGACTTCTCAAATAATATTTCCCGATCAACAAAAAATCAGTGAAGCGGGGAGAACTCTGTCCTATTATCCGAGCAGATACGACGAATGACCGTCCGAAACTGCGTCTACACCATTACACAAAAGGCAATCAAAAGAGCTAGAACCTGCATCTTACTACTAAAGAGCGAACCCAGACAGCACGAAAAAAGTCATCAACAATGGTAAGAAAGTAAGAATCACCCGTAGTGGACGGAATACGATAAGGTCCCCAAACATCAATGTGAATCAAATCAAAGAGTGAACTGGCTTTATTACTACTTTGAGAAAAAGAACGACTTTGTTTGCCTTTATGACAATCATCACAAGGTAATAAGCTATCTAAACAAGACTTCTGTAGAGCTAAGCTAGGGATAGATGTAAGCACTGAAGATGCGGGATGACTAAGTCGACAATGCCAGAGAGATGCAGAAGATGTGACAGACTGAACAACAAAGACACGTACCGGCGAACCAAGATGTCGGAGCCAGTAAATCCCTCCTCGTTCTTCACCCACGCCAATCACTATCTACGTACTTATTTCCTGTATGATGCAGAATCAATCAATAAGCAAGACAAGAGTACGAAGTGCCCGTTGAAGAATTGCGAAAGAGAGCAAGTTGCAGCCAAAACTTGGAATATATAGAAAAAAAGATAGATGAATAGATGTAAAATAGGCCGTGCCAGCTTGTGTGGTAGTTGTAATACTGTCATTCGATAACACAATAAAATTTGGGCTGATTCGACGTATGTCTGTAAGGATAGAGCAATCGTCGGTCATATGAAATGATGCACCAATATCAAGAACCCAAGGTAGAGACGGATTACCCATTTTAGGAGGTATAGATGGAGGAGCTAGAGTACGAAACATGTTAAGAACATCCACTGATCCTAAGATAAGGAAGGCCCGAAATATTGACGGTCCTGTTCGGTAGGCATAGTAGGAACATGGCTCGCTGCAGGTGCCTGAGCCGAGTTCACAAAACCTGAACCACGACCCTTACCGTGCCCCGAAGATGACGATCCACGTCCATGGGCTACTGAAGAGTCTCGTTTTTCCTTGTACCAGTCGGGAATACCATAAAGCTTAAAATAGGTGGCTTCATCATGGCCCGACCGCCCATAATGAGAGCAAACAAGAGACTTGCGTTCCACAAGACTCGCAGGAGTAGGAGGATTCTAACGAGCAGATAGTGCCAGGGACTCGAATGTGGTGTCGCGGGACACAACAACAAAGTGATGACTTTCTTCTTGGACAACAAGCACATAAACACGATCAATATCCGGTAGAGTAGTCTGTGACATAATACTTGACCGCAGGGTGCCGAACGTGGCATCATCTAGACCAAGATGAAAATAATAAATCATATCCTCCTTGCATTGTTCAGCAAAATAAGCGGAAAGATCACACTTACAATTAGTGCAAGAACATATTTTTATCGGCGAAGGAGCAAACATATCATCATAGAGCTTTGTAAACACAACATAGTATTCATCGACAGTTTGGCCATTCTGACGGCAAGTCATCACCGCTGATAAAAGATGAAGTTTTCAGGGTCCGTTTCCGATGGCAAATCGGTTACAGAGGTGATCCCAAAGCTCCTTAATAGTGTCATAATACTTGATGGAAGTACGGAGAGGAGGATCGATAGATTTGTGGATCCAACCTACAAGTATGGAATTCACCATATTCCAGTCCTCGATCTCGGCAGAAGTCTTCGGCACTAGTAGAGTTCCGTCGATGAAACCCAATTTACGGTGGGCGCGAAACGAATTCCGCATCGCAAGAGCCCATTCATGGTAATTGGTGCTCTTAAGAGTGACAGAACAAATATTTATACCTGGATGATCCGACGGGTGTAAGTAATGAGGAGACGAAAAAATCTGACAGAGATGATTTATCGCCCATGGGAGACGTGAAGCAAAGTGGCAAAAGCAAGGGGGTAGACCGGCGAAGTAACGGCGGCAAGGCGCAGACCTGACGATGACGGCGATTGCGTAATAGGGTTAGGCCGTAATTTTTTTTTACACAGAATCGAAGTATAGGCTTGATACCATGTGAAGGAGTTTTGGAATAGGATCAAAAATCCTGCACATATCACAAAATCACACTTCCCCAGGCCTGATGGTGCATTGCTTCTCCTCCTTGTAGAGGTAAAAAATGACCCTTATAGGATAAGCGATGGGTTGGTTGCACTACTCGTGCACACTCTTAAAGCATACGATCATATTGAATTGTTTGGTGCAAAGCTGAATTGAAATCTATATCTTTTTAATAAAGAATCTCTTTCTCTCATACTCTAAAGGCCACATTATAATTCTGAATTACCTAATTTCAACCTTAGTTTAAGATGCGAACTGGATACGACCCAAAGAGTAGACAAGCACTCCAAAGGAGTGAAACATAGCAGGAGACAAATGAGTAAATGAACACCATTGGAAGAGGTCAAAATTTGCCTGTGATCTCACCACTGCTAGAGGAACCCACTGTCTCGCATGCCGCTTTAGAAGATGCGTCCGTACTTGAAAAACAAATAAGGAGGCAAAAAATAAGGGAAGAAATCAGATAAACAACTAAGCAGGATGTACCTTTTATCAGAACTGATATATAGAAGAGATTTAATTAAAAACGTCCATGACACATCTCAGTAAAAAAGCAAATACCAATGAATTGTCAAAATATAAATATTCATGTCAATAGAATAATCTATAATCTAATGAATAGAGATCAAAATGAAAGCACCAAACCGATTAACGATACTGGAAGAGATAAAAAAAAGTGAAGCAAGGCTCAAATACCATCAATCTAGTGGCCATTGTCCTGTCATCTTCTTGCATAATGCATGTTACCTCATGCACTTCTGATCAATTCTTAATGCATCAGCAAATGCCAGTCGCTGCTATGAATCGAGTAAGATTTCATCATTAAACAATCGTTCACATTTTAAGAATCACTGTACTATAGTAAGAATTGAGGTTGAAGGCCTTGAGGCTATCTCAATGTTTCAAGTCAGCGTCTGAAACCAGATGAAGCCTAAGCCGTGAGACATTCTTCAAAGTGCGTCATATTTAGGACAGAAAATCTCCGACAACAGATTTCAATCTATCATCACAAAGGAATATGTTAATGTGACCAACATTTATCACGGTGATGTCATTGCCACCGTGCTTCACTGGGAAGATGGTTCAGAAGTAGATTTTCTTAAAGATTGCAAGGTACACTCAATTTTATATTACTGAATTTGAATATTTGATATACTTGGCCTTATTCATTAATAAAAGTTAACCATCTTTGTCTTTCTAATATAGATTTTAGTGATACTACTGCGAGACCAAACAAGATTGTTATCTAGAGTTCGGTGCTGCCTCTAACAGACTTCAAACAAGATGGGAGAATTGGTTCTTGAAGCGGCGAATAGATCCAAATTTTCAAATGACAACTCCTTTCATCGATGGCACAAAATTTAGACTATTTTCCCAATTTTATTATTTGTTTTTTTGCTGTCTGATGTGCTGATTTATCCATAAATTTCACATTGTTTTCTCTCCAGATTCATATTTTTCATGCTATGAATGGTTTTCCATGAGAGGTTGAACGTCAAGACCATGATTTACCGTAGACAAATATATATTATTTAATAAACTAATAAACCCTTTATATGGATATCCTTATCGTACATGGAAATCATCCATCCTAACAAGAAAAAATAAACACAATTCTACTCGATAGTAACACCATGGTATAGTCCATATAGAACACAGAATGCATCAAACAATTATCTAAAATATAGAAGAAACATAAAAAACTACTTGCATAATAAGGAATACGATGTTTGTGTATCCAGTCAAAAGTTGTCTAAGGGAACCTAAATGATCATGTTCCCAAATGTATCTTACTCCACCAACGTTTAGAGAACATCCATGTTTCACACAAATATGGAATCCATTTATGTTTAAAACAATTTTTTTAATTCTTAACATAAAGATATAATATGTCTTATTCTTCTTGTACATGACACCGTAAAACATAAAGAAGATAATAAATTGAAGTTCATTTACTATTTATAGGCTTTTTATTCAATAAATATGGCATGACTCCTGAATGTCCTACGCAAACTCAAATTGTGAGTTCTATGCACATATATTAGTTGTCTCTTCTAATGCTCCTCTACTCTATATATACTCGATGTTGGTTGTAACCCTCATCGTAGACAAACAATAATTATTGTCTGTGTTGGAAAAGTCAGTTTACGCCAGCCAATAGCTCTGCAACTTTGAAGCACAAGGACAATCTACGGCAACCACTACTCTTCTCTAATCTGTTGTTCACAATCAACAATAAATGATGACAAATATGCTTTCTATGCATAAACAAAAGCCACAAACTGCAAATCGGACTGATACGATTGGTAAGAGACGTAAATATAATTACAGTTGCTCTTTCTTTTCTCAACAAATCTCATGTCTATAAATTTTTGTCCGGCCCATGATTCTTGTAGTTCATTATGTACCTCAATACATCTGGTTAGAAGATGTAGTATAAATTTATTATTTTTTCTGGCACTGCTCAGCCACATCAACTGATTTGTTGCTCTGTATTAGCGTTTTGTCCATCTCTATTCATGGTTAGCCGCATGTTTGGATCTTGCTCACGTTCAACCTTGATACTTCCCAATAATCTAATGCTATGATATTTTTTAAAATTTATTATTGACAAGCTTCGTTCAATAGATTTTTCAATTTTTGTTCTTTCAACTATGATAATACACCTGGCAGATAATCCAAATCACTCGGAAGTGTATAGTACTCATTAGAATATTCACCATGGACTAACATGTTTGATATGTAATAATCATCCTAATACAATTCTTTAAATATGTAACATGTTTCAAAAATTAGTTTGGGCATCTACCTCGTATTACAAGACATTAGTTGCAACACAAAATACTATGATAAATACATTTCTTTAAAGAGACTCTTTAAAGGAAAAGTTTTCCTTGGTATTTTTATTAGTGTAAGAGTTTCATTAATATCATCTTACTTTTCTAATCTGCCAAATTATCTACCCTAAAAGTTGGTCTTTCGGAAGTAGTCATTGAAATAAAAGAACAAATTCGTACCAAATTATCAGTTGTGTCGACATTTACACATCAAATCATACTATGGACATTCTTCCTTTATAAGATAGTTCTATATTATGTTTGAATTTTATGCTTTTTTGCATCCTTATTTCTAATATTGCAGTAACGATTTTATACATCAACATATTCGTTGAGTGCTAATCTCGACATTGAAACTAAAGACTACACATATTGATGACTATGATTATATTTTAGGTACACAAATACAGTTGCAAAGTATAACAATAGAAAATTTGACACCGACCCTGTCAAATTGGGAATTAAGTTGCAAGTTGGTTCACAAAGATGAGGTCAAGAACTTTAGAAACTCAACAAGATCTGGGAAATACTTGAGATTGAAATTTATAGACACAAAGGTAATATTTCCCAAATTATAAAATATCTTACAATGATCCATTATACTAATATCCATTCAATATTGGGTTAAATTGTACGGGCAGTGATGTTTAATGATGTGGTTGACAAGTTCGATTCTATTTTGCAACACAATTCATTCTATAAGCTATCCAATGCATCAATTAAGGAAGTGCCACCACAATATCAGATTAACAAAGATCAACTAGAGTATGAGATGACAATTAATTCTTCTACAACATTAGAGGTATCAAATTCTTCAGATTGGGACACTTCAAATTTCAAAGATGAAAGAATACAAACTTTCACATCTATTAAGTCTTTGCTTGATAGCAAACTAGATAATCAATATGCAGGTGAGCATTGTTTTACATGTTTAGTTCTACAAGATTCAAATATACAACTAATTTTCTATTCAATATCTAGATGTAGTTGGTGTTCTTATTAATGCTGATTCAAAGACATATGTGACAAAAAGAATTGATGGAACACTTGTACCATGCCAACATTTCTTATTAACTGACCGATCGTAAGAAAACATTACCTCATTTGTATCTTATTATTATTATTGTTTAGCATTAGTAAAGTTTTACTTTTCCTTTGTGTTTATATTTGCGCAGAACCTATAGTCATAACCTTATGGAACAAATTTGATCATATGACGATGCAACTGTAAGAAAGATGATTGATGACAAATCAACAATAGCAACTTCTCTTAAAACAAACACATATAATTGAATATGGTGTCATAGATGTGACATTGGTTATGACGTTTTCCAAAGAAAAGGAAAATTTACTTGTGTTTTTCATATACTTTCTTCATCTCGTTTAGAGAGAATTAGTTGTTTCATTTCATAATCTTAGTTTAGGTTTAGGGTTTCTCTCTAATGGTTGGCATTTATTCTGATCAAAAGAGAGTTTATACAACATGATATCATAATCTTATGTTAGATGAGTCTGTAGTAATAATAGAATCTAGCGCTAAATGATAATATGGATGTTCAACATAACATGAAAATATATGCATATTGACTAAATTTAGTATTCAGTTACTCTAGTCAAGTATTCAAATATTGGGACGAGTTAGTATGGAATTGCTAACTATACTTAATTATGGCTGCCTTGACTAAGCATCCAAATTAAGATCATTTGGGAGTATAAAATATGCATGATGGTAATAAAAAGGATAAAATGGAGAAATATCAAGGAATATATAATTAAATATGAATCCTAAGATGAAATGGAAATTTCAGATGAGAAAGACAAATGAACCTAATAGATAATAAAGATAATTCCTAGTGAATTAGAGTATGAGTATGATATTAAAATTGTAAAAAATATCTTAGAACTAAGAATGAATCCAACTTAATTAATATTCTATATAAAGAGAATGATAGACGTGGATAATAATGTAGAATGGATTATAATCTTGATCCATGAGATACATAATCAAATTTTAAAAGGAAATAAAAGGCGATAATAATATCTTGATATTGATGCTTTACTAAAATTTGTGAGATAAGTATTTGTAATAATCAAAGTGTGATATGATGATAGGGTATGAAATGTTGATTTGATGATAGTAATTTAGAATTCCAATGTAAAACATTCAAGAAGCAAGAAAAAAATGTAATATGAAAGAAAAGTAGACTAGAAATTATTCTAACATGACACTAAAAGAGATGAATGGTTAGATGAAACAATTTTATTCTACATTTTTTCTTCTATTTTAGGATGAAATCCTAAATGGAGGGGAGATTTTGTATTGACATGTCTTCAACTTAGTCATTGAATTTGGGTTTACTTGGATGACTACATACTTAACTAGATTAATAATTATTTATAATTTACTAATGATGGTAGCCTAAATATGATGTATTAAACCTAATGATAAAATGTAAGCATGCTTTTATTTTGAATAATTAGGGTTTGATAATTCAAACCCTAATCACCCATATTAGGATAATCATATTATATTAATTCATAATTTAATAAATATAATGATTAAGTGAATGATTTTTAATATTTTATTTGTAACTCTAATTTTGTTGAAATTTGTATACAGTTTGGTTAGCTCAAACATACATGTTATTGCAAAATAACAGAATTTTTGAATGTTTTATGATCTGGCTATCGACCTCTTTTCTCCAAGTCAAACTCGGGCCACCATGCTTTCAGGTTGAAATATAGTAGTATGGTATTTCATTTTTACCCTTCTGATGGCATATCCAAATGAGTGAGAATTTTAACTGTATATTGGTAACTCAATTTAAGAAACTAAGTTAAATAGTCATTTTTTAATGATTATATAGTTATCAGGAGTTTGGTTTTAGTTGAGTTTATTATTAGTAATGACTCGACTAACAAACCAGTCTAAATAAATAAATAAATAATATGAATGTAGTTTGTGGACTTGTTAATATGTTCCAAGCACCTAAATTGATTAATATGATCAAAATAAAACTGTGGAGATCCCATAAGTCATCATCCCTAATATAGATGAAATTGCAGAGAGAGAGAGATTAGGGGTTTGAAGGAGAAAATAATTTGAAAGGTTAGTTTAGGGTTTCATCTTCCTATATCTTCCAAATTCATGTAATTTCATCAACTCTAGATATGATTTTAGGGTGAATATTCTCTTATTTGTATATATTTTGTCCTCCCTCTGATTTGAACCAAAAATATAGCACATCACCATCTTTTCACTATCTTTCTCTCATACTCTGAGTTGGAAAGAGGAAGGACATGAGTTTGTGGCTAGAACCTTGATGGTTTTATATGCATTAAGATCATATGTGATTATTTAGGGTGCTTTGAACCTTAAATGAGTATTTATCTCCCTCTTGATCTTTGTAACCATGTAGAAATCCATAGTCTATCTGGATAAAATAGTAAAGATTATTGGTAGTATTTGTATGCAATTAGGTAATCAATTGTGATGATTTTGGGGAAATAAATGGTATTGACTTTGATTCTTTGTCATTAATTTTTATTTTTTTTCCTGAATTTGATTCAAGTTTCTATGAGAAATAATTTGGATAGAGAAATTTTTTTTATCAGTAAGCGTGCTACCTCTATTCATTCACAAGAAAATGTACAAATGGGGAGAGTTGAGCTCCAATATGTTGACCTATCTGTGCAAGGCAATATAATCACTATCTATCAACCTCCAAACAACATGGATGGAAGGTTTTACATTGTCAAAAATAACTCTGTTCCTACCAGACCATGCGTGATACATAATGAGCAGGCCCATAAGTTTACTATTTCTATCATTAATCTTCAACAACTCAGCTAACGATACTGGTATGGCAGGCAACCGAGGTCTGGCTTTTTCCCACAAAACCTTTGTGAATTCACAGGTCGAAAGTGTTGGCTAAATGGACATTTGTAAATCCCTTTGTTTTGATAATGACAAACATTTCATTCTTATTGATCTAACGTGCTACTTAAGTGTGCAGGATTAAGGTGGATGATAAAGCAATTAGGGAAATCCATATGTTTACATGATTGCATTTTCATGAAATGTAATCGCCTTGTAAAAACTTGTACAAATATATAATGTACAAGTACTTAGATTTCATGTAAAATAAAGCGTTAGATTCTCCCTAGCTAAACATCACACTTAGATAGGTCATCACCTTCAAATAGTGTCACACATGCACACTCATACACATACTTAGTGCTTTAATTGAAAAAATTGAAACAGGGTTAACCTCGGTCGACTAACTCCTCGACCGAGACACTCTCGGTCGACAATTTTCTCGACCGAGAAAGACGCAGGTAGCCGTTAGACACATCTGACAAGATGGTTGGTAGTTGGAGATAAACGTTGCAAAACACATGATCCAGAGAGCCCGTCGGTCGACAAAACTTCGACCGAGTAGGAGTCTCGGTCGACTATTTCTCGACCGAGATGGACTCTGACAGCAACTGCAGAATTAATTAATTAGCCATTGCTAAAGCAACAAACTTGTACCTAACGGCTAGTTAAGCACTTAGAAACCCCTAGAAGGTGTCTAGAACATCCTTAAGCACTTGTAGGACATTCCTATAAATAGGACATGCCTTAGGACATCTAAACTCACTTGTTACACTTGAGAAATCTTTGAGCATACTTTGAGCAACCTGTTTGTGAGCAAATTGAGCATAGTGACAATTGGCTACTTCTTCTCTTAGCTCAAATTTCGTGTCCTATAGGCTAGCATCTCCTATCCACTGCAATTACATTTCCATACACTTTGGTTAGGAGTTCTACATGCTTGATCTAGGCAAATCAAGCCTTGTGCTACAAAAGGATAAGTTGTAATTTCTATTTTCTTTCTTGTTCTCTATTGTTGTTTGTACTCTCCTTGCTACTCCTAGGTTGGAGGCTGCGGGTTGGAGAGGTTGAAGATCTTCTTGGTGAAGAAGGGGACCTTGAGCTACTTCAAGAAGGCTGGTGCAACGGGAGGTTACTTCTAGAGAGGAAGGCTACTTCAAGGGGGAGCTTGGAGTTACTTCAAGAAGGCTACCTCAAGTTGGTGCATCTACTTCAAGTGAAGGATGTTCAAGGGGTGTAAAGAAAGTATTGTATTTTGTGTAAATCCTTGTGAAGGTAATAAAATTAATACTTTCAAAATCCCGGTTGGGTAAGCAACCGGGTAGTGGACTGACAACTTTAGTATTTGCTAAAGTTGGAACCACTCTAAACACATGTCTCCTTCTTCCATTCTTCATTTGTGGTTGTTTGAGTTAAATAATTGTTAAAATATTTAAAAACTCTATTCACCCCCCCTCTAGTGTTTTTCACAAAGAATATGGTGCACTGATTCTTGGTGGTTGGTACAAAGACAACATCCGGATGCTAATGAGTACCCTCTTTTTTGTAGGAAGTCATTAGTTACCAGCCTTTGTTGAGTAATCTTCCAACAGCTGACTTTTATCCGATTGGGGGCAATAGACTTCCAAAGCCATACTGCCCATTCACATTTGTTGTGTTGTTTTCTGGAGAGATGCCACGTGCCTTTCAAAGTGAAGGAGTCCATGCCCTTGAAGTAACATATGTCCTTATTCATTAGCTTCAGTTCTGCGCAAACACGGCTCAGCTCCTGACAACCCCTTAGTTCCGGTATAGCCCAACATCCATTTGTAATAAGGGATGAAAGTTTAGCATAGTTGCTGAGACCAGTTCTTAATTTTAGTGACCCAACATCAACGATTAGATCACCCAGAAAATTCCCACAGACCCATGGGTCCTTCCACAGAGAGATGGTAGACCCATCACCAATGGAAAATCTAACTAGATGTGCAAAATCATCTCTGATTTTCAGAAGAGATCTCCACATCCAGTTGTTTGTGGGTTTAGATTGGCACGTCCACAACGTATCATCCTTCAGGTATTTGCTATGTACCCATCTGATCCATAGCGTGTTCTTATGATTGGAGATGTCCCACAGAAGCCTGAGGGAACCTTCTTTGCTCTAGTCCTCAACCTTCTTGATCGCTAGACCACCTTCGAGTTTCGGTTTGCAAATATCATCCCACGCCACAGTGTGGAAGTGCCTTCTATCCTCCTTGTCACCCCATAGAAAGTTCCGGCATAGTCTCTCAATCTCCTCCATTGTAGCCTTCGGAAGAGGGAAGACACCAGTCCAAAATAAGTGATAGGATGAAAGAGTCGATATGATCAATTCAAGTCTGCCCGCCATTGATAAGAACAAAGTTTTCCAAGAATCCAACTTGGTCTTAATTCTATTGATGAGGGGTACACACATAGCCTTGGTGAGCTGACCTGCAAATAAAGGGAGTCCCAAATATCGAACAAAAAACTCACATTCAGTGATATTCAACTTTAAACTGAGCTCTTTTGGTGCAGTGTTGCTCAGGAAAAGTTGTCTCTTCGAAGGGTTCATCTCTAAGCCAGAGATTGATTTGAAAATACTCATGCATCTCATTATACCATCAACACGTTTCTCATTTGCTTCAGAAAAGAGGAGGAGATCATCAGCGAATATAAGATGAGCCACCTTTGTATCACCTTCTAGAAGTGGTTTAATAGAGCCATCTTCAACAACCTCATTAATGATAGATGATAAGCCTTTCATGCCGATGACAAACAAGTATGGAGCCAGGGGTCCCCTTGCCGAATACCCCTGGTTGCTTGGATGATATCAGAAGGGGTGCCATTAATTAAAATTTGGAAAGTTGTCGAGTATAAGCACTCTTTTACCCATTGAATCCAAAAATCAGGAAAGCACATACCTCGCATAACATGAAGAATATAATTCCTATCGATGGAGTCATAAGCCTTACTCAAGTCAGCCTTAAGGCAGAGCTTCTTTTTGGATTGTGGTTTTTTGAAATCATGGACCATCTCATTAGCCAGAAGTATTGCATCAGAAATTCTACGCCCTTTCACAAAGGTGCATTGGCTAATGTCGATTAAAGAGGGAAGAACATCTCTTAATCTGTTGGCGAGTATTTTAGAGATAACTTTATAAGCAAAATTGCATAAAGAGATAGGTCTCCAGTCCCCAATTTTCTGCGGCTGTTTAACCTTAGGATCTAGAGCAATATAGGTTTTATTCACCTCTTTAAGGAGTTGTCCCTTAGCAAAGAAATCTTTTATTGCTAGACAGAAATCTTCTTTTATATCATCCCGTGAAGCCTTATAGAAGCATGCATTCATACCGTCTGGCCCCGGGGTTTTATCTTCATTAGCGTTCATGACCACGTCATAAATTTCTTTGTCAGTCACCAGAGCACACATTTCTTGCAGGTGGTGCGGCTGAAGTTTAGGGAGTGACTTCCAGTAAAACTTCTCAATCGAGCTGTGCTTATTGAAAAGATTAGATTAGTGATGATTGAATAAGTTTTTCATCTCTTGTTCGTCCTTGACATGAGTGTCATTGTGTTCAATGACTCTAATCTGGTTCCTGCTGTGCCTTGTTATCAGTGAGGCATAGAAAAATTGAGTATTAGAATCACCATTTTTTAGCCAGAAAATTTTGGACTTCTGTCTAATCATGGACTCCTCAATAGCTTTAGCAACCAAGGCCTCATCTTTTTTTGTCTTTGCGATCTCCCATAGGAGGCTATCATTTGGGGCTTCATCAGATTTTGCTTGAGCTTCTAAAGCCTCCTTCTCCTTGTTTGTGGCAGAGTCTGTCAGGTCACCTTTGGCTTCCCAGTTCCAAGTTTGCAGGAACCTCTTCGTACTTTTCAGCTTGAACATAAACATGTACATAGGCATACCAGTGCACTATATGTCCCAAGATTTATTCACCATCTCATGATACCCCTCCAAGGCGGTCCATGCATTAAAAACTCTGGTTGGGTACTTGACTTTAGGCTTCTCCTCGTCAAGATGTAGTACTTGAGCATAGTGATCACTATAAATGGAAGGCAGAATTTCCACCCATCGATTCGGCAACTCTCTTTGGGTCTGAATAGAATAGAAAGTTCTATCTATTTTGCTCCTGGTATTATTTTTCCCCAATTGTTGATTATTCCAGGTAAAGAGAGGCCCCTTGGCCTCCACTCCAAGCAACCCAGTGTCCAAAATACAGCTATTGAAGTCATTCATGGACCTTGCTGAAGGTGCTGACCTCCCTATCCTTTCTTCACAAAGTCTGACAACATTAAAATCACCAGTTACAATCCATGGGAATTGCAGCCTCGATTTAATGTTCATCAACTCCTCCCAAAGCATGACTCTTTTATTATCTTCATTATCAACGTATACAGCTGGAATCTCTAGGTTGAGGTCCCCCGCAATCAACTGATAATGCATGTGCTGTTTGGATTGACTCATCAAAGTCAATTTGTAATCTTCCTTTTCCCATAGAATGAGGATATGACTTTTGCTACTGTTGGATGAGTTATCAAGCCAATTGAAACTCGGCCAAGTATGTTTCATTGCTTTGGCAATTTTATTTCTTCTAATCTTTACCTCAGTTAGAACGGCAATGTCAGCCTTTGCCCTTCTTAGATAGGCCATCACCTTCAAATAGTGTCACACATGCACACTCATACACATACTTAGTGCTTTAATTGAAAAAATTGAAACAGGGTCAACCTCGGTCGAATAACTCCTCGACCGAGACACTCTCGGTCGACAACTTTCTCGACCGAGAAAGACCCAGGTAGCCGACAGACACATCTGACAAGGTGGTTGGCAGTTGGAGATAAACGTTGCAAAACACATGATCCAGAGAGCCTGTCGGTCGACAAAACTTCAACCGAGTAGGAGTCTCGGTCGACTATTTCTCGACCGAGATGGACTCTGACAGCAACTGCAGAATTAATTAATTATCCGTTGCTAAAGCAACAAACTTGTACCTAACGGCTAGTTAAGCACTTAGAAACCCCTAGAAAGTGTCTAGAACGTCCTTAAGCACTTGTAGGACATTCCTATAAATAGGACATGCCTTAGGACACCTAAACTCACTTGTTACACTTGAGAAATCTTTGAGCATACTTTGAGCAACCTGTTTGTGAGCAAATTGAGCATAGTGACAATTGGCTACTTCTTCTCTTAGCTCAAATTTCATGTCCTATAGGCTAGCATCTCCTATCCACTGCAATTACATTTCCATACACTTTGGTTAGGAGTTCTACACGCTTGATCTAGGCAAATCAAGCCTTGTGCTACAAAAGGATAAGTTGTAATTTCTATTTTCTTTCTTGTTCTCTATTGTTGTTTGTACTCTCCTTGCTACTCCTAGGTTGGAGGCTGTGGGTTGGAGAGGTTGAAGATCTTCTTGGTGAAGAAGGGGACCTTGAGATACTTCAAGAAGGCTGGTGCAACGGGAGGTTACTTATAGAGAGGAAGGCTACTTCAAGGGGGAGCTTGGAGTTACTTCAAGAAGGCTACCTCAAGTTGGTGCATCTACTTCAAGTGAAGGCTGTTCAAGGGGTGTAAAGAAAGTATTGTATTTTGTGTAAATCCTTGTGAAGGTAATAAAATTAATACTTTCAAAATCCCGGTTGGGTAAGCAACCGGGTAGTGGACTGACAACTTTAGTATTTGCTAAAGTTAGAACCACTCTAAACACCTGTCTCCTTCTTCCATTCTTCATTTGTGGTTGTTTGAGTTAAATAATTGTTAAAATATTTAAAAACTCTATTCACCCCCCCTCTAGTGTTTTTCAATTGGTATCAGAGTAGGCTTCAAGGAACCTTAACAAGGTCTTGAAGAATGGGTGACGGGGTGCTTGACAATCTTAACCTTGAAGGGACACTTGTTGCTAGACCTCCAGCTTTTGATGGAACAAATTACACATATTAGAAGAGAAGGATGCAGTTCTACTTACAAGGCATCAATTGGGACTTATGGAGGATGGTGTCAACCCCATACGAGCTTCCTCAAACACAATATGCAGAGTGGGATGCAAACACGGTAAAGTTGGCTCAAATGAATGCCAAAGCTGTAAGCATTTTATATTGTTCAATTTCAGTAGGAGAATTTAATAGGATATCAAACTGTGACACAGCCTATGACATTTGGCATAGACTGTCCATAACTTATGAAGGTACAGTTCAAGTCAAGAATTCTAAGATTAGCATGCTTAAACAAAAGTTTGAACACTTCCGTATGGATCCAAATGAATCTATTAGTGAAATGTTTGCAAAATTCTCTTCTATTGTTAATGGTTTAAATGCTCTAGGAAAAACTGTTCTTGAAGAAGATCAGGTATCAAAAATCCTTCGATCACTTCCTCCTAAATACAAGCCAAAGGTGACAGCCATTGAAGAAGCTAATGACCTCACTCGGCTGAAAATGGAGCAACTCATTGGCAATCTAGAAGCTCATGAAGCAACCCTAGAAGAGGAAGAAAGAAGAGAACGTGAACTTCAGCAAGGAAAGAAGAAGGATGTGGCTCTAAAAGCTTCAAGGATAATTACACCAGAAAGTGAGGAGTCAAGTGAAGAAGAAGAAGGAGAAGAAGCATTGATTGTCAATGGTAAGAAATATAGAAGATTTAAATCTAACAAAATTTCTAGTTCTTCTTCTTCTCCTCCTAGGTGCTTTGAGTGTGGAAAGAAAGGACATTTCAAAAATGAATGTCCTAAAGCAAAGAAAGGAAAGAAAAGCTCACACAAGAAAAGGGGAGAAAAAGCCTATAAAGCTGCATGGGACGAGTCAAGTGAAAGTGAAAGCGGAGAAGAAAAGGTGGAATGTCTAATGGCAAGAGAAGATGATGAAGACTCTCAAGAGGTAAGCCTACTTGATCTTCCTAAAGAAGAGTTAATTACTAGTTTACAAGAAACTCATGATAAGTATGTTGATGTCAAGAAGAAACTAAAGAAGGTTATCAAAACAAATGATGAGCTATATGATAAATTAAATGATCTCTCTTCTGAAAAGAACAACATTGATCTTGAGAATTTGTCTTTAAAAACATCTTTAAATGATTGTACTAATAAGCTACTCACTCTAGAAACAAATGTTGATCTTCTCTCTCAAGAAAAGAATGAATTGTTAGCTAAACTAAAAGATTTTCAGACTCAACCAACTCTGTGTAACCATCTAGACTATGACAATGTTGTAAAAGAAAGAGACTCCCTATTATTTGATTTAGATCAAGCTAGAAAAGATTTACACAAGAAGATGGATGACATTGCTAAGCTACAAAGAAACCTACATGAGTTAAGAAGAAAAGATATCCTTGACAACATCCTAAAAGCCTCCTCTAGTTTCAATGATAGAAAAGGTTTGGGATATGATCCAAAGAAAAATCAAACCAAAAGAACTCGGACTATGTTTGTACCTAAGAATACAATTCCTAGAAAGAGAAATGAAGTTGACTCTATTACTTGTCATTTTTGTCTACGTCTTGGACATTATTCATTTTCATGCCCGTATAAGACCAAGGATTCCTACTTAGTTTGGGTCCCAAAATCCCAAACTTAGTAGAGTCAAATGCAATTCAGTTGAGATATGATCAAATGCTTAATTTTGCAATTCATATTGTCTTATCTCAACTTAATAAAAGGTTTTATGCATTATAATAATTTTCTGAACTGCTGTACTGAAACAGAAACTTAGTCGGTCGAAGTATTGTCGATCGAAAATATAATCGGTCGAACTTTTGTCGACCGACCAGATGCCTGTGACAAATCAAAATCAAACAGCAACTATTTCGGTCGAAAATTGGTCAACCGACTGAATTTCTGTCTTTAATTTGCAATACAGCAACCTTCTCGATCGACGATTAGTCGACCGAGAAAGATGTCAGTCGAACAATTGTCGACCGAATGAAGTTCTGAATCAGAATTTTTATACAGTCTCTACTTAAATGCTTCTAACCATATCGGACCATCACATGGGTACCAAAACCTACATTCTAATGCAGGATTGGGTGGTTGACAGTGGATGTTCCAAACACATGACCGGAAACAAGGATGCATTTCAAACTTTTGAAGAAAAGAAGAGTGGAACAGTCACTTTTGGAGATAACGGTAAAGGTAAAATTGTTGGAATAGGTAACATTGGTACAAACCTCGAAATAAAGAATGTTCTACTTGTTGATGGTTTGCACCATAACTTAATAAGTGTGAGTCAATTATGTGATAGTGGCTATGATGTTTTATTTAACAAAACCTGCTGCAAATTATTAATAGAAAACACTACAAATGTTGTCTATGAAGGAAAAAGAGTTGGAAATCTTTATATTCTTAGACCTAACTCTATGAAATCTGTAGTAGGAAAATGCTTGCTTGCAAATGAAAATACTTTACAATTATGGCATAAAAAGCTAGGACATGCTAGTTCACATGTTATCAAAAAGTTAGTGAAATATGATCTTGTTCGTGGTTTGCCTACTTTATCCTTTGATCAAGTTGAAAATTGTGAACCATGTACATTGGGAAAGCAAACAAAAACCTATTTTAAACCTAAACATGAACTTAGCACCAGTAGATCTTTAGAATTAATTCACATGGATTTATTTGGACCTATGAGGACACAATCTATCGGTGGCAAAAGATATTGTTTTGTTATTGTTGATGATTATAGTAGATATACATGGGTACATTTTATTGCAACCAAAGATGATACTATTCATGCTTTTATAAAATTTTGCCCTATGATTGAAAATCTATTACAAAGCAAAATATGTACCATTAGAAGTGATCATGGTGGAGAATTTGAAAATCATGTATTTGAAGAATTTTGCACATCTCAAGGGTACACTCACAATTTTTCTGCTCCACGCACTCCACAACAAAATGGCATAGTTGAAAGGAAAAATCGATCACTACAAGAAATGGCTAGAACTATGATGCTCGAACATAACACCCCCAAAACCTTTTGGGCTGAAGCTGTAAACACCGCATGCTATGTGTTAAATAGAGTAATTGTTCATTCTCATTTGAAGAAAACTCCGTATGAAATAATACATTCTAAGAAACCTAGAGTTGACTATTTTCATACCTTTGGATCTACATGTTATATCTTAAATACCAAAGAGGATAGAGATAAGTTTGATTCTAAATCACACAAAGCATTCTTTTTGGGATATTCTACCTCTAGCAAAGCATTTAGAGTCTACAATACTATCTCTAGAAAAGTTGAGGAATCTATTCATGTCTCTTTTCATGAAGAGTCCAAATCAGAAAATCTAGAAATAATTGATCTTACTAATCAATTCGAAAACTTAAACATACCAAATGATAGTGAGAAAGATACTACAAACAATAACCAAAGTGAAACACAACATATACCTAGACTTATTAAGGATCATCCTCAAGAATTAATTATTGGAAATCCAAATGATAAAGTAAAAACTCGGTCTTCCTTTAAGGATGTCGCAAACATGGCTTTTGTTTCTATCATTGAACCTAAGAAGATATCTGAAGCTCTTAAAGATGATTATTGGATAATAGCAATGCAAGAAGAATTAAATCAATTCACAAAAAATGATGTATGGGATTTAGTTCCTAAACCACAAGATAAAACCATCATTGGAACTAAATGGGTTTTTAGAAATAAGCTCAATGAGGCAGGAGAAGTAATAAGAAATAAAGCTCGGTTGGTAGCACAAGGATATAATCAACAAGAAGGAATAGACTTTGATGAAACATATGCACCAGTAGCTAGACTTGAAGCTATTAGAATGTTACTAGCTATTGCTGGACATAAAAACATCAAACTCTACCAAATGGATGTAAAAAGTGCATTTCTAAACGGAATCATTCAAGAAGAAGTTTATGTTGCCCAACCACCCAGTTTTGAAATATCGGAAAAAGGTGACTATGTTTATAAACTTAAGAAAGCACTTTATGGTTTAAAACAAGCACCTAGGAACTGGTATGAAAGGCTCAAGACATATCTTTTTGATAATGGTTTTTCTATTGGAAATTCAGATTCTACTTTATTTTTCAAAACATATACATCTGATTTTCTTGTTGTTCAAATATATGTTGATGATATTATTTTTGGAGCTTCAAATGAATCATTGTGTACACAATTTAGTGACATTATGCAAAAAGAATTTGAAATGAGCCTCATGGGTGAACTAACCTTCTTTCTTGGTTTCCAAATTAAACAAACGCCTGCCGGGATTTTTATAAGCCAAGAAAAGTATACTAAAGAACTCTTAAAACGTTTTGGGATGGATCAGTGCAAACATGCTACTACTCCTATGGCCACTTCTACTAAAATTGATAAGGATGAAGATGGGGAACCTATTGATGATTCCTTATATAGAGCCATGATTGGTAGTTTGCTTTACTTAACTGCTTCTAGACCGGACATCATGTTTTCCGTTGGTCTTTGTGCTCGATTTCAATCCCAACCTATGCACTCTCATTTTCAAGCAGTTAAACGAATTCTTCGATACTTAGCCGGCACTACATGTCTTGGTTTATGGTATCCAAAAGGACAATCCTTGGATTTTAAAGCTTATACTGATGCTGATTATGCTGGTTGTCGACTTGATCGCAAGAGCACTAGTGGTGGCTGTTTCTTGTTAGGGAGAGCTTTAGTATCTTAGTTTAGCAAGAAACAAAACACGGTTGCCCTTTCTACAACTGAAGCTGAATATATGGCAGCCGGATCTTGTTGTGCTCAAGTGCTTTATATGCAACAAGTATTGAATGATTATGGTTTTACTCTCTCATCTACACCTATTTTTTGTGACAACACAAGCGCTATAAACTTAGCACATAATCTTATCTTACACAGCAGAGCTAAACATATTGAAATCCGTCATCATTTTTTAAGGGATCATATTTCTAAAAATCATGTTTCTCTTCATCATGTTGATACGGAAGATCAATTGGCTGATATTTTTACAAAACCACTTCCACTAGACCAATTTAACAAGATTAGGAAGCAATTGCTTATCACTCCTTTGGAAGATGTCTTCTTTGATGTTTGTGCTTCTTAAAAATAACTTTTACTTACATCATTTTGGCTTTTAATGGACATTTTTTTGGGACATCTAATTAAGGGGGAGCAACACTATTTTATTCTTAAATGAATATCTTTTTGAAATGACAAAGGGGGAGAAATAAATATAAAACTTAGTATTTGTGCAAAACAATAAATAAATATAAAACTTAGTATTTGTGCAAAACTCAATCAATGAGTTTCATAAACTCTTGGCTTTACATTGAAAGTTGTTATATTCCCTAAAGGATTGGATTTCATGTTCCATAATTCATGGGGAATAATAAGCACACATTTTATAAACAAGAGAAGAAATTTACAAAGGTAATTTTTAGGTATGAAAATCACTTGTTTTATACTTTCTTATTTTATATTTAGGAAATGTTTGTCATCTTCAAAAAGGGGGAGATTGTTGGCTAAATGGACATTTGTAAGTCCCTTTGTTTTGATAATGACAAACATTTCATTCTTATTGATCTAACGTGCTACTTAAGTGTGCAGGATTAAGGTGGATGACAAAGCAATTAGGGAAATCCATATGTTTACATGATTGTATTTTCATGAAATGTAATCGCCTTGTAAAAACTTGTACAAATATATAATGTACAAGTACTTAGATTTCATGTAAAATAAAGCGTTAGATTCTCCCTAGCTAAACATCACACTTAGATAGGTCATCACCTTCAAATAGTGTCACACATGCACACTCATACACATACTTAGTGCTTTAATTGAAAAAATTGAAACAGGGTTAACCTCGGTCGACTAACTCCTCGACCGAGACACTCTCGGTCGAAAATTTTCTCGACCGAGAAAGACGCAGGTAGCCGTTAGACACATCTGACAAGGTGGTTGGCAGTTGGAGATAAACGTTGCAAAACACATGATCCAGAGAGCCCGTCGGTCGACAAAACTTCGACCGAGTAGGAGTCTCGGTCGACTATTTCTCGACTGAGATGGACTCTGACAGCAACTGCAGAATTAATTAATTAGCCGTTGCTAAAGCAACAAACTTGTACCTAACGGCTAGTTAAGCACTTAGAAACCCCTAGAAGGTGTCTAGAACATCCTTAAGCACTTGTAGGACATTCCTATAAATAGGACATGCCTTAGGACATCTAAACTCACTTGTTACACTTGAGAAATCTTTGAGCATACTTTGAGCAACCTGTTTGTGAGCAAATTGAGCATAGTGACAATTGGCTACTTCTTCTCTTAGCTCAAATTTCGTGTCCTATAGTCTAGCATCTCCTATCCACTGCAATTACATTTCCATACACTTTGGTTAGGAGTTCTACACGCTTGATCTAGGCAAATCAAGCCTTGTGCTACAAAAGGATAAGTTGTAATTTCTATTTTCTTTCTTGTTCTCTATTGTTGTTTGTACTCTCCTTGCTACTCCTAGGTTGGAGGCTGCGGGTTGGAGAGGTTGAAGATCTTCTTGGTGAAGAAGGGGACCTTGAGATACTTCAAGAAGGCTGGTGCAACGGGAGGTTACTTCTAGAGAGGAAGGCTACTTCAAGGGGGAGCTTGGAGTTACTTCAAGAAGGCTACCTCAAGTTGGTGCATCTACTTCAAGTGAAGGATGTTCAAGGGGTGTAAAGAAAGTATTGTATTTTGTGTAAATCCTTGTGAAGGTAATAAAATTAATACTTTCAAAATCCCGGTTGGGTAAGCAACCGGGTAGTGGACTGACAACTTTAGTATTTGCTAAAGTTGGAACCACTCTAAACACCTGTCTCCTTCTTCCATTCTTCATTTGTGGTTGTTTGAGTTAAATAATTGTTAAAATATTTAAAAACTCTATTCACCCCCCCTCTAGTGTTTTTCACAAAGAAGATGGTGCACTGATTCTTGGTGGTTGGTACAAAGACAACATCCGGATGCTAATGAGTACCCTCTTTTTTGCAGGAAGTCATTAGTTACCAGCCGTTGTTGAGTAATCTTCCAACAGCTGACTTTTATCCGATTGGGGGCAATAGACTTCCAAAGCCATACTGCCCATTCACATTTGTTGTGTTGTTTTCTGGAGAGATGCCACGTGCCTTTCAAAGTGAAGGAGTCCATGCCCTTGAAGTAACATATGTCCTTATTCATTAGCTTCAGTTCTGCGCAAACACGGCTCAGCTCCTGACAACCCCTTAGTTCCGGTATAGCCCAACATCCATTTGTAATAAGGGATGAAAGTTTAGAATAGTTGCTGAGACCAGTTCTTAATTTCTGTGACCCAACATCAACGATTAGATCACCCAGAAAATTCCCACAGACCCATGGGTCCTTCCACAGAGAGATGGTAGACCCATCACCAATGGAAAATCTAACTAGATGTGCAAAATCATCTCTGATTTTCAGAAGCGATCTCCACATCCAGTTGTTTGTGGGTTTAGATTGGCACGTCCACAACGTATCATCCTTCAGGTATTTGCTATGTACCCATCTGATCCATAGCGTGTTCTTATGATTGGAGATGTCCCACAGAAGCCTGAGGGAACCTTCTCTGCTCTAGTCCTCAACCTTCCTGATCGCTAGACCACCTTCGAGTTTCGGTTTGCAAATATCATCCCACGCCACAGTGTGGAAGTGCCTTCTATCCTCCTTGTCACCCCATAGAAAGTTCCGGCATAGTCTCTCAATCTCCTCCATTGTAGCCTTAGGAAGAGGGAAGACACCAGTCCAAAATAAGTGATAGGATGAAAGAGTCGATATGATCAATTCAAGTCTGCCCGCCATTGATAAGAACAAAGTTTTCCAAGAATCCAACTTGGTCTTAATTCTATTGATGAGGGGTACACACATAGCCTTGGTGAGCCGACCTGCAAATAAAGGGAGTCCCAAATATCGAACAAAAAACTCACATTCAGTGATATTCAACTTTAAACTGAGCTCTTTTGGTGCAGTGTTGCTCAGGAAAAGTTGTCTCTTCGAAGGGTTCATCTCTAAGCCAGAGATTGATTTGAAAATACTCATGCATCTCATTATACCATCAACACGTTTCTCATTTGCTTCAGAAAAGAGGAGGAGATCATCAGTGAATATAAGATGAGCCACCTTTGTATCACCTGCTAGAAGTGGTTTAATAGAGCCATCTTCAACAACCTCATTAATGATAGATGATAAGCCTTGCATGCCGATGACAAACAAGTATGGAGCCAGGGGGTCCCCTTGCCGAATACCCCTGGTTGCTTGGATGATATCAGAAGGGGTGCCATTAATTAAAATTTGGAAAGATGTCGAGTATAAGCACTTTTTTACCCATTGAATCCAAAAATCAGGAAAGCACATACCTCGCATAACATGAAGAATATAATTCCTATCGATGGAGTCATAAGCCTTACTCAAGTCAGCCTTAAGGCAGAGCTTCTTTTTGGATTGTGGTTTTTTGAAATCATGGACCAGCTCGTTAGCCAAAAGTATTGCATCAGAAATTCTACACCCTTTCATAAAGGCGCATTGGCTAATGTCGATTAAAGAGGGAAGAACATCTCTTAATCTATTGGCGAGTATTTTAGAGATAACTTTATAAGCAAAATTGCATAAAGAGATAGGTCTCCAGTCCCCAATTTTCTGCGGCTGTTTAACCTTAGGAATTAGAGCAATATAGGTTTTATTCACCTCTTTAAGGAGTTGTCCCTTAGCAAAGAAATCTTTTATTGCTAGACAGAAATCTTCTTTTATATCATCCCATGAAGCCTTATAGAAGCATGCATTCATACCGTCTGGCCCCGGGGTTTTATCTTCATTAGCGTTCATGACCACGTCATAAATTTCTTTGTCAGTCACCAGAGCACACATTTCTTGCAGGTGGTGCGGCTGAAGTTTAGGGAGTGACTTCCAGTAAAACTTCTCAATCGAGCTGCGCTTATTGAAAAGATTAGATTAGTGATGATTGAATAAGTTTTTCATCTCTTGTTCATCCTTGACATGAGTGTCATTGTGTTCAATGACTCTAATCTGGTTCCTGCTGCGCCTTGTTATCAGTGAGGCATAGAAAAATTGAGTATTAGAATCACCATTTTTTAGCCAGAAAATTTTGGACTTATGTCTAATCATGGACTCCTCAATAGCTTTAGCAACCAAGGCCTCATCTTTTTTGTCTTTGCGATCTCCCATAGGAGGCTGTCATTCGGGGCTTCATCAGATTTTGCTTGAGCTTCTAAAGCCTCCTTCTCCTTATTTGTGGCAGAGTCTGTCAGGTCACCTTTGGCTTCCCAGTTCCAAGTTTGCAGGAACCTCTTCGTACTTTTCAGCTTGAACATAAACATGTACATAGGCGTACCAGTGCACTGTATGTCCCAAGATTTATTCACCATCTCATGATACCCCTCCAAGGTGGTCCATGCATTAAAAAATCTGGTTGGGTACTTGACTTTAGGCTTCTCCTCGTCAAGATGTAGTACTTGAGCATAGTGATCACTATAAATGGAAGGCAGAATTTCCACCCATCGATTCGGCAACTCTCTTTGGGTCTGAATAGAATAGAAAGTTCTATCTATTTTGCTCCTGGTATTATTTTTCCCCTATTGTTGATTATTCCAGGTAAAGAGAGGCCCCTTGGCCTCCACTCCAAGCAACCCAGTGTCCAAAATACAGCTATTGAAGTCATTCATGGACCTGGCTGAAGGTGCTGACCTCCCTATCCTTTCTTCACAAAGTCTGACAGCATTAAAATCACCAGTTACAATCCATGGGAATTGCAGCCTCGATTTAATGTTCATCAACTCCTCCCAAAGCATGACTCTTTTATTATCTTCATTATCAATGTATACAGCTGTAATCTCTAGGTTGAGGTCCCCCGCAATCAACTGATAATGCATGTGCTATTTGGATTGACTCATCAAAGTCAATTTGTAATCTTCCTTTTCCCATAGAATGAGGATATGACTTTTGCTACTGCTGGATGAGTTATCAAGCCAATTGAAACTCGGCCAAGTATGTTTCATTGCTTTGGCAATTTTATTTCTTCTAATCTTTACCTCAGTTAGAACGGCAATGTCAGCCTTTGCCCTTCTAATCTCTGCCCGGACCACACTCTGCTTCTCCCAATCTGATAACCCTCGAGTGTTCCAGGAAGCGATGATCGGCTTGTCAACCATTTGGGGGTGGGGTTGACCTGCTGCCAACCACATCCTTTGAGGTTTTATCCAGATCCTTGAGTATATGGTATCTATTATCAGTAGTTTTCCCATCCTTTTCATTGCTGGGCGGGTTCTGGTTCCTCATGGATCTCCTCTTCGGGCTCTCAGTCCTTCGAGGTTTCTCAAACCCGTCCTTGTCTTTGGCAGCAGCAGCTGCAGAAGTACCTGCAGTGGTGGCCACCGTATTGGTCAGTGTCTTCTCAGCAACATTATCATAAGCACCATCCGCCTGGGGTACAGCACGTTCAGCCGTAGCTGTAGCCTCGGCTTCAGGGGAGGCATGACTCTCAGTCGGCTTGGAACAGAGGTCCTTGTCGTGACCAAAATTGCCGCAATGTGGGCACTTTTGGGGAACCCATTCATACTCAATATTAACTGAGTAGGGAGATCCTTTTTCTGTTCGGAGCTTGACGACGATGGGGAATGGAGACGACGAGCTCATCAACACATTGATTCTAGCAAAATCAATCATGCTTCTAGCCTTAGTCTGCCTGTCCGAACATTGTGGTTTGCCCAGAAACGAAGCAATGCGTCCCAGCATCTTCTCACTCCAGAGTTCAAGCGGGAGATCCAGGATCTTGAGCCAAACCGGGACGGATGTCAGTTTCTCCTACTCCAGTGTCTCTCCCTTCTCTCACTTCTTGAGGATCATTGGTTTTCCCTTAACCTGCCATGGACCACCTTCCAAGGCATTGGCCAGGTCGTCTTCATCCTGAAACTTGATGACAAAACTCCCACATGCTCTGCCCATCACCTCTATCTCACCGGAAGGCTTCCACAGGCGGAAGAGGTAATCCTGGAGAGTCGAGATGTGAGGTCTAAACCCAATTATGTATCTAGCAACAGTGTTCCTCCACAAGGCTGCATTGGCATCCACTTCTTCCTGGGGAATAATAATTGTATCATCTTCAATCGTAATTTCAGTTGTAGCAAGCCTCGTATCAGTATCTCCAACGGGTTTCTTGTATACCGCTGACAAATCCTTTGACTTCTCCGCAACCTTGACTACTTCAGCAAATGATCTCCGCCGGGTTTGGCCTTGTTTCTCTCCCTAGAATGGAGGTCGACGGCTGTCTCCCCCACTGCCGCCACCTCTGCGTGCGGCCATCGCCTAGGGCTTTTCCTCCTTATCATACATATATGGATAGAGAAAATATGATGTCTTATATAAATATAGTCTAAAATTAGTCTAATTATGATATGCTTAAAAATTAATTGAACAAGCATATAATCATGGTTGAAGTTAATAAAAATGAGTTACTCAATTGTATTTTCAGATCTTTGTTTGAATTTTGCATGGAATGTACTTAAAGATTTGTTTGCGGTTTTAAAGTAGAAGTGTTGCAACCCCAATTTTGCATATGTTTTCATAATTGAAATGTAATGATTTTATGAATTGGACTTAATTAAAAAGATTGTATGCTTCGCTACAAACAATGGATTACTTTGCAAATATTCCTTTGGATAGGAATTTTGTGATTCCTATTATTATGTTAATCCAATAAGGGATATAAAAGAAAATAATAAAAGAAATGTTCAAATAATAGAGAAAGATAAAAGATAATGGATTTTTAAGTAATGCAATTATGAGAAATGTATAAAAATCTCTAGAAAGTGGCATTAATGGCCACAATTGATTAAATTTTGTTTACATGTGATTTCTAACAAAAAGAGTAGTCAAAATAAAGGAAATAGGGAAAAAGAAAAAAAAGGAATTATTTAATGAAAGGAATAAGTAAGAAAAAGAGATAATTTTCTTTGGTTGTTGTACCACCTTCCATCTAATTAGAAGAAGAGAAACATCCATTTCAAGATGCCTAGTGGTCTCAAAGGAAAGTCTTGCCTTTCCTAAAAGGGATAGGTTTTCCACTCCTCTACATTTTCCCCTTCAATGGTTCTAGAGGGTTCTTTTAGGACCTATATAAGGAACCCTCAGTCCTATTTTAGACTCAGAACCTCTGTGTCTTTAGAGACAATAGGAGAACTACGGTCGATGGACCTTCGTAGACTTGTCCTTATGTGAAAGACATGATCTTGCGTGAAGAACCTGACCTACCATGGAGGAACTGCTCAGAATGGTGTCCTTCGGAGGTTCCTAGCTCCCAGAGAAGTGTCGGGGGCAAT
Organism: Alisma plantago-aquatica; assembly: GCA_963693085.1. NCBI lineage: Eukaryota > Viridiplantae > Streptophyta > Magnoliopsida > Alismatales > Alismataceae > Alisma > Alisma plantago-aquatica. The sequence continues at coordinate 126,178,606 of OY856412.1, forward strand.
GAAATCTCCTTCCCCCTCTTCCTTCATCTGCTGCAGCCTCCGCCAAGTAGGTCATCCCTCTGTAAGCGTAGCCACCCTTGTCTCGGGTCCCCACTGCTCGGACCATCTCAGCTCCAACGTGCAACCTTGAGAAGTGCGCCAGGGGCGACAGAGGGGTAGGAACCCTCGGGCGGTCCTCCTTCACCCTGGAAGAGCCACCTGCACGCGGTGGAAGCACACCGTGGCGGCAGCAGCGTGCAGTCGGGAGGAGGAAGATGACCTAAGTCGCATTGGCCCATAATGCCCCTCTGGCGTGTAAAGGAGCAACCAACAATGTGGGGGTATTTTGGACATTTCGTTCTAATTCAAGCCGGCCATGAGGTATGTGCATGAAGAGTAAGTTTCCTGCGTGGCAGTACTCTATTAGTCCAATTACATTTATTTGCAAAGATCATAACTAATTCTAGGAAACTCATATTGAGACAAATCCTATATGAAAATTTATCCTCTAAACGAGAGGAACACAAAGAAATTATATTTAAAGCTTAATTATTCTTGAGATTCAAAAAGTATGTAAAGGTACTATCTTTAATGGTTTAATTGATGAAAAATCCTAATCTTTGATGATTAATATATTAGGAAGGGTTATATGGATGTTTAAAGTTGATATTAACATGTTGATTATAAAAAGGACACATTAGATCCAAAAGGATAATCTTTATGCATAGTTTGATTAATATAGGGTTCCATGTACAAGAATATGCTTTAATGGGCCTTGAAACCCTAATGTTAGTAATTATGATTCTTAATGTCCTTAATTGTTCGAAACAATGCATAGAACTGAGATTTGATGATTCAAAGCTATTTTGAGTATACAAGTTCCTAATTGTGGATAAAAACCCTTAATTTGGTAATTAGGGTTTCCTAATGGATAAATGTGGAATTAGTGACAAATAGGGTTCAAATATGTGAATTGAACTATAATTCAATGTGAGTTGTCAATTTGAAAGAAACCAAAGATGATAATTAATCTTAATGATCTGAATATGACTTAAGAGGAAAAAATGTAGTAGTTTTAGTGTAAAAGAAACATATTAGACTTAATTGACATTCAATTGTGCTTATAATATTGAAATTAGGGTTTGCGATCTAAAAAGGGCACTAAATGTGCTAAATGTATTATGGAAGTTAAAACCCTAATAAAACCCTAAAGTTGGCCTAGAAATCCTAAGGTGGAATCCAAGTCAATCTTGAGAGTGTTTTGGATAAAACAATGACACATGGGTGTTCTACATTAATTTTAGGATATTGTTGATTTCTTGATTGATTGTTCTTAAATATTATTGCTTGGACATCAAGTTGCTCTACATCAGGTATGTGGTTACGTTTATGATTAATCGATTTAGTTTCATGGCGATTCCCGAAGATTTTATTTATTTCCTGAAATTAACTGCTTGGATGACTTTTATTTCATGCAACTATAAAGTGACTATGATTATCACCATAAATGTATATACATGACAGGCTCATATCCTGGTACTCCTTTGTGTCTTTGCTAATGATGAAAAGGGTAACCTAGGACAGGGCCTACTTGTTAAGTAGGACATTAGGTTATCATGAGTTAGAAATTGGGCTACCTACGTGTAGTGCCATGAGACTCTTTAGAACACCATGAGTAAAGGAGTGGGCTACCTATGGGTAGTTCCATGTGACTCAACCCTAGAAATTGATTCATCGGTTAGGTAAGATCATGAGGAGTTTAATGGGGATCTACCATAAGGAAGGTAGCATACAGGTCCACTGCAGGGACAGTGCATGAGGCTAGAGTATGTATGGATTGAGCAGTTATGTTTAAAATGTAAAATTGTTTGTTAAATCATAATTGACTGCAATATGTTGTTACAGTTAATTGCATGATTATTGTTTCCCCCAAATATCTGCATATTCATTTATGCTGACCGACTTTTGTTTGTCGGCATTTTAGGTACAACATTGAAAAGGACAAACAGTAAAGTGGCATATTGTGAAAATAAGAAATAAAGTACAAGGAGGATTAGTTAGAATAAGATTCCATATGTGGATAGAAGTTAGATATCCAAGTTTTGAAAAAGGTATGCAAAGTTTTATTTTATTCCAACTTTTCAGTATAGTTTGGTAGAATTTGATAATTATTATTGATTATTTATCGAACCTTTGATCTGGAAATTGGGATAACGACTCTGACCTCATGGTCTCCCTTAATTGGGGGTTACCAGGAGGCGGGGTCATTACATTTGGTATCACAGCATAGGTTCCTCATTTAATATTTAATAATTATTAAATTTACAAACTCTGTAGAACCCATGGGAGTTATTAGAGGATTTTCCAAAAGATAGAGGTGTCTAGAAAAAGATCACATCTGGGGGCTGGCAAGATTTTCCTCCGCACCGCTAGTCAGAATACCGGGACTCCCAGATTTGTGTGACTGCCTGACCAATGTCTCACGATTTGACTCAAAATAAGATACCTTTAGGACTCTCTCATCTTGTTCATCCCTTCTCAACTCTAATGTTTTTAAGGATTAGGGTTTTCTCTCTCTTTTCCTCACCCTCTTGACGTATGGGTAAAGTAGATAAGGTTTAAGGAATCCTCCACCAAATTAATGAAAAGCATGTAAATAAGATGTCATGGACATAAGCTTAATAGTTTAAGCGTAAACTAAAGAATAGATACATGCTTAGGTCATATGACAAATGTTGTCATGCCCATAGGGGGGACCTAAGGCTAGACCCCCCCTTGTCAGGGGGATGAGTGGAGAAAGTTAGTCTTGGAGGTAGAGACCTCCATTATAAGTAGAGACATGGCACGTCCTTGGAGGATGATGCTAACCCTAACCCTAAGTGAAGGTCAGAGAGAGAGATGACATGATGAGCTATGTGTCATGGTAGATCATGTGTGTGAGTGGACATGCTTTTAGTTTGATATCCATGACGATATGAGCCATGTGAGGTTGGATGCCCTAGTACCTTTGGTGACTCAACCCTGGAAAGGGTCGTGCATGTTAGAGTGAAGGATAACTCCTTCAATGATGAGATTAGTGAAGAATCTATGGAAACCCTATGGGCTTATGCAAGTTGGGCATAACATGCACCCAGAGTACGTCAAGTGGTGTGGAGGTAGGTGGAAACCCTGGTCAGATAGTATGTTGGATAGCTTATGTGATAAGCATAAATAGATATGGATAACCTTGAGCAAACATAAGTTGAACATAGGCTTCACCCATGTAGGGGTATGCTTGTGAGCATGATCCACCTCAGAGAGAGAACCTCTAGTAGTAAGGATGTTTGTAGGGTTAGCTTTATAGAAAGAGAGAAGAACTCAAGCAAGAAGGTTGGAAGCTTAGACTCCAAGATATGAGGAACAGTGGGGAGTTGAGGATGATGTGACCGAAGTGGATGATAGTGGTTGCCACATGCTTGATCTCTGGAGGCTGCTGATATCTTGGTTGCCTCTAGAGAAACCAAACCCTAGAGAGAAGATGAGGTTTCTGGTACCTATGTGCCTATGGTATAGGTGCTCACCTTCTAGGGTTAGGAAGAAGAGTTCCTTAGACCATGAAGACGTTTAAGTAACCAGGTTGTGAGGCCTTATACACTTAGTTGATTGTCCTTGAGGATGACTCAACTCTAAGGTGTTTCTTGTGTATAAAGATAATAGGAAGTGCATGCCATACCATGTACATGCTTGGCTCATGGTTTAAAAGTTGAGCAGGAAGTTGGACATCAGAAAACTGAACCTAGGGTTCCTAGGCCTAAGAGGGGAAGTGGTGTACCTGATTCTCATGACGAGATTTGAGTTTCTATAGATTCCAGCGTGACACTCCTCATGATTAAAGGAAAGGGAAGCCCCCTTAAGCTTAAGGTATGTTTGATAAACCCTCACACCTATGTTGGTGACATGGGAAGGTATGATCTTGATCCAATGTGGAGGAATGAGAACAAGTATGACCTAGCATGGTTTAGTAGGTGGTCTACTTGTGCCTTAGTAGCTTGCTAAGGCTAAGCAAGCTCAGGTGGATGTAAACCCTAGACATAAGGATGTTTGTGACCTTTGTTATCAAGATGTAGTTTTCTCCCATCCTGGGAGAGGGACCCTTTTTTAGGATGTATACCAATTTTGTTGGTTTAAGGTAACCTAGAGAGGTCTCATAGTATCCTGAGAAGTTAAGTGAAAAGTACATAGTATGAGAATGAACATATAGACCCATAGATAATCATCTCTAAGTGCATGTGGATGTGTTACCGTGGAGGTAACCGGTATGGGGCCTGACCAAGGTAGGCAGGTCACCGTGACCCATATGAAAGGATGAAAGTCAACCCATGAATGCCAAGAGAGTTGATGGAGACTTGGGTAAGGTTTTAAGTTGGACATGTACTATAATAGAATCCTAGGTCTATCATACGGTGAGGTAGGGATAAGAACGATGGAAATAGGAGTTGCCTAATTCCCTAGTTGCACGTGACCATAGGGTTGGGAGGTAACAATTGTCATTGTCTAAGGGCCATGGGTTAGCAGATTGATCACCTTCATGAACTCTTGGGACCCAAAGGGCAGATGAGGAGGGCACTCTCTGGATGCATAAGGGAAGAGGGATGACCCCAAAAGTGCAGACACCCTGCAGACCTAGAGGAGATGACCATGGATTGTGTGGTGACCCAAGTGGGTTCGAGACCAATTTTCCATGGAAGTAACTTTGATATGGAGATGATCGTGATGTAGAGAGATATGTTGCACATTTCAACTTAAATTTGAAGGTGTACTGGCAAGGTGGGATATACCATCTCTATTCTTGGAATTGGAAGAACTTGGTATTTGGAATGCAGCCAAATGCTTATTTCCTCTTGTTATGGGAGTGAGAGATAGGGCAATACACATACCATACACCAAGGATAAAAGATGATGTGAGTTGGAACGTTACTATGAGGTATGAGGACATAGATGATAACATACCCTTATGGAGTGAATGATACATTGATGGTTTACAAACACTAAGAGAAATAAGGTAGTCATCTTATGAGAATGTTTTTATCATGAGCTATGAGTTATACAAGGTTGACTTCGAAAACTAAGAGAATGAGCTCTGAGTTTTCTTGATGAAGATAGACTTAGAGTTTGAGATGAGATAATAAGTGGAATACATGGAGGTGTATGTCTTCAACATTACCTAACACCTAAGGATGTGAAGTGGTAATGAATGCTCTGGTTGAGATGCAGCTGCCTAGTTTAGCTAGAGGCTAGAAGAGGTTGTTAGGTTATCCCTAAGTTTGAAAAAGAGATAAGTTTGGCTAACACTCAGATGTAGTGATATATGTTGATCAAGTTAGTGGTGGTTTGGTTAGCCAACCTAGGCCTTGATGCAATAAAGGATGGTTGTAGAGCCTCAGATGCACTTCACTGGAAAAGAAGGTGAAGAAACCCCGATTAGAGTGGTTTATGGTTTCTGAGGAATCAATCTTTAGGAATCATGACATACAGAGATCATGATTTTAAGTTCACCATACACCGTGCTACTACTATGATAATAAGTGGTAGTAGTACTTTGGATGCCTAAGGGGTGTGTGGAGTTGCATGCCAGGAGGTGAAGGACAAACACCAATAACCCATTGAGTTGATATAGAGGATAAGACTCCCTAAGAGGGATGGGGCTTCATCACTATAGATGTTGTGGTGAGTCTCCCTTAGACCGAGGAAGTTCAATATGCAAAATGGGTTATGGTAAGATCACTTTACCTAGATGACTTACTCTAACAAAAGAAGGAGTATTGTTTAGGGACATATCCGGTTGAAATACATGTAACATAGAGAGATTGTTCAGCTACACCATAACGCGAGTTCAAAGGTCCTTGAGTGTGATCTAAAGGTTCACTTCCATGTGGTGGAAGTAGGTACATGAAAAACTCGATGTTAGTATGGTTTATCACCCCTAGCTAATGGTTATCATGATCCAGACTAGAGGGTCTGATGAGAGCATGTGTGCCCAATCAAGGTGATATATGGGGATAGTTCTTGTCCTATGAAAGGTGTGATGTTAACCACTATATCCAGTATTGGGATGTAAAGAAGCTTTGTAAGAGAGGTTGTGTCGATCACCACTTTATTAAGATGATGTTGGTGAAGTGATCTCACGAAGGTCAGAAAAGACCCCAGTGTGTGTAGATGAAGTCACTTTGATCATGCAATGACTAGAAAAGAGAGCCCAGGGATGACATGGGTCGTGAGCAGATGCAAAGTAGACTAACATGCAGTTCACTGTGGGAAAATATGTGATATGAAAAGCTTATCCCTCTGAGCTATAGATGTGGAAGCTAGTCCCCGATATAGGGGTTCGTTTGGGATGGATTGGTGGAGAAGGATTATGTTTAGTCTTACCCCTCAGGATAATGTGATGTGTGTTGAGTTCCATGTGTCCAATTTAGAGCACTATGTGAGGTACTCGGGCCATGTGTTGAGCAATGAACCTAGTGAGCCCCAAGGGAGGCTGAAATGACCTGAGTCACCTATGAGGATTATAAACGCCTAGGTGAAAGAACTCAGAGAAAAGAATATGTGATGATAAAGGTTCTTTGGAAGCGCCATGGATAGGGTAAAGCCACATAGGGGCCAATGATGGACATAGAAAAGTCTTATCCTGAATTGTTGTATGCTTGATAGAATTTTGAGGACAAAATTCTTATAAGAGGGGAAGGATGTTGCACCCCCAATTTTGCATATGTTTTCATAATTGAAATGTAATGATTTTATGAATTGAACTTAATTAAAAAGATTGTATACATTTCTTCAAACAATGGATTACTTTGCAAATAATCCTTTGGATAGGAATTTCGTGATTCCTATTATTACAATATTCCAATAAAGGATATAAAAGAAAAGAATAAAAGAAAAGTTCAAATAATATAGAAAGATAAAAGATAATGGATTTTTAAGTAATGCAATAATGAGAAATGTATAGAAATCTCTAGAAAGTGGCATTAATGGCCAAAATTGATTAAATTTCATTAACATGTGATTTATAACAAAAAGAGTAGTCAAAATAAAGGAAATAGGGAAAAAGAAAAAAAGGAATTATTTAATGGAAGGAAGAAGTAAGAAAAAGAGATAATTTCTTTGGTAGTTGTACCACCTTCCATCAATTAGAAGAAGAGAAACATCCATCTTTAAAGATGCCTAGTGGTCGCAAAGGAAAGTCTTACCTTCCTAAAAGGGCTAGGTTTTCCAATCCTCTACATTTTCCCCTTCAATGGTTCCAGAGGGTTCTTTTAGGATCTATATAAGGAACCCTCACTCCTATTCTGGACTCATAAACGCTATGTCTTTAGAGACCATAGGAGAACTGCGGTCGTTGGACTTTCGTAGACTTGTCCTTACGTGAAAGACCTACTCTTCGGTGAAGAAACTGAGCTAGCATGGAGGACCTACTCAGAACGGTGTCCTCCAGAGGTTCCTAGATCCCAAAGAAGCGTGGGGGGCAGTGAAATCTCCTTCCCCCTCTTCATTCATCTGCTGCAGCCTCTGCCAAGTAGGTCATCCCTCTACAAGAGCAACCATCCTTGTCTCTGGTCCCCGCCGCTCAGACCATCTCAACATTACCGTGCAACCTAGAGAAGTGCGGCAGTGGGCGGTAGAGGGGTAGGAACCCTCGGGCGGCCGTCCTCCACCCCGAAAGAGCCACCTGCACGTAGTGGAAGCACACCGTGGTGGCAACAGCGTGCAGTTAGGAGGAAGACAACCTAAGTATCATTGGACCAGAATGCCCCTCTGGTGTGTAAAGGAGCAACCAACAGTGAGGGGGTATTTTGGACATTTCGTTCTAATTCAAGCCGACCACGAGGTTTGTGCATGAAGAGTAAGTTGCCTGCGTGGCAGTACTCTATTGGTCCAATTACATTTATTTGCAAAGATGATAACTGATTCTAGGAAACTCGGATTGAGACAAGTCCTATATGAAAATGTATCCTCAGAATGAGAGGAACACAAAGAAATTATATTTAAAGCTTAATTCTACTTGCAATTAAAAACGTATGTAAAGATGCTATCTTTAATGGTTTAATTGATGAAAAATCCTAATATTTGATTATTAATGTATTAGGAAGGATTATATGGATGTTTAAAGTTGATATTAACCTATTGATTATATAAATGACACATAAGATCCATAAGGATAATCTTTATGCATAGTTTGATTAATTTAGGGTTCCATGTACATGAATATGCATTAATGTGGGCCCTCTCTCTAGAACCCCCTGATGGCTATTGCTGGGGGGAGGGAGTGATGCTTCAGCACTTTCCTCCCCTTGGCGCTCATCGTCTTCAGCAAGGGTTCTCATCTGTAGGCTTCTATGGATCGTAGAGAAGAGGAGCGTCACTGAGTGCCCGACCGAGGCTGATCATGGCTTGGTAGTGAGAAGGATGTGATGAGCTGCTCGGTGCTAGGTTCCGGATTCGTGTGGTAGCTTCGACCTAGTCGACTCTGGTCCGTTAATAGGGACAGACAGAGAGGAGCCACTTATCTGGACCTGGATCGACCGATCGTCGTCGTAGGCGGAGCAAGGATGTCCCCCGATCTCCTCCTCCATCATATTTCTTCTCCCCAAGCTGAGGGTCGGCCTCACCCACTGCAATGGTGGTGATGCGTGATCTACAGTCCCGCTTCGCCAAGATCTGCCAGCGGGGCTCCCTTGGCATCTTCGGTTCTGGGTTTCCTGATCCAGTGGAGGGAGCATTCAAGTTTCCCAGCGGCGTCTCCAGCGTCCCGCTGCCATGCCTATCCTTCGGTTGGGTAGTGGTGTTGGACGGCTGTGGGCAGGGTGGTTGGTTCGGTTCTCGCTGGTGTCGACGATTGTGAAGACCTGGCCTGTGGAAGGCTATGTTAGTTTCGCTGGCATAGGGTCTCCTCCTACGGCCATTTTCTCCCATGAGATGTCGTTCATCAGGCGTGGGTGGCTGGTCCTAGGTTTGGGGTTCTGATGGTGCTTCTGCGGTGGTGACGGTGCTTTCCCGTGTGTTGTTCTTCCATGGGAGGACTCCGTCTCAGGGATTCTGTTTGCCCTCAAGGCGTTCAACAAGAGCTCTATGCGTCTGCAGCCTCAGGTGGGTTTGGGTTGGGGGGCTTGCTCCTACTCTTCTGCTCTGTCCTGCTGCGTGCTCTAGGCATTCGATGGAATGCATCTGTTAATATGAAGTGATCGGAGCCTGCACTTTTGTGTGGGTTGGTGCTGGGCTAATAGTCTTGGCCTAGCAGGGGGATATATCCCCATGATTGGCTGTAGCCCTCTCCACCCCTTTATCTCCTGTTCCTGGTCTGAAAGGCATGTGATGCTTAGGTTCTGTTTCTTCTGTTTGAGAGCTGGATGTTGCTTCCTGGTTCGTGTTTCCACTACATTTGTGGGTGTGGATATTGCTGTGTGAAGGATGGGTCAGGTTGTTTGCACCCTAGCTTTCGTTGTAGCTGATACCGAATTCAAAGCTCTGTGTGTGTCTGACGGGTTTACAGGTTGATGTTGTCTACGTTTCATTGCGTATGCAAATGATGAAAGATGGTTCTTTTCTTGGTACCCCTTCAATAAGTTTGAGTACAGTCCTGGTAGATTCTCTTCATCCTCTTTGATGTATCTATTCTCTTTTTGGGTGGGCTTTATTATATGAGCAGCTCTTCATCAGATTAGGGTGTGAGGTTTTTCCGTGTGGCTTGTATGACTGCTTGCTGGTGATTGGTCTAGGTTTGTGTCCATGTCTTTCTATTTGCGTCTTTTGCGCAAGACCGTTAGTTGTCATCTGTGTCTTTTTTGGTAATCCTCTTATAGGATTAGGGGGTGCTATGTTTTGTACCTAAACTTTTGGATTTTCACAATAGTAACACGAGTTTTTTCCGACCAAAAAAATATATGCTTTAATGGGCCTTGAAACCCTAATGTTAGAAATTATGATTCTTAATGGCCTTGATTGTTCGAATCCATGCATAGAACTGAGATTTGATGATTCTAAGATATTTTGAGAATACAAGTTCCTAATTGTGGATAAAATCCCTTAATTTGGTAATTAGGGTTTCCTAACGGATAAATGTGGAATTAGTGACAAATAGGGTTCAAATATGTGAATTGAACTAAAATGCAATATGAGTTGTCAATTTGAAAGAAACCAAAGATGATAATTAGTCTTAATGATCTGAATATGACTTAAGTGGAAAAAGGTAGTAGTTTTAGTGTTAAAGAAACATATAAGACTTAATTGACATTCAATTGTGCTTCTAATATTGAAATTAGGGTTTGCGGTCTAAAAAGGGCACTAAAGGTGCTAAATGCATTATGGAGGTTAAAACCCTAATAAAACCCTAAAGTTGTCCTAGAAATCCTAAGGTGGAATCCAAGTCAATCTTGAGAATGTTTTGGATAAAGCAGTGACACATGGGTGTTCTACATTAATTTCATGATATTGTTGATTGCTTGATTGATTGCTCTTGAATATTATTGCTTGGACATCAAGTTTCTCTAGATAAGGTATGTGGTTATGTTTATGATTAATCACTTTAGTTTCATGACGATTCCTGGAGATTTTGTCAGTTTTCTAAAATTAATACTTGGATGACTTTTATTTCATGCAACTATAAAGTGACTATGATTATCACCATAAATGTATATACATGACTGACTCAGATGTTGGTCCTCCTCTGTGGCTTTGCTAATTATGAAAAGGGTAACTTAGTACAAGGCCTACTGGTTATGTAGGACATTAGGTTATCATGAGTTAGAAATTGGGCTACCCACGTGTAGTGCCATGAGACTCTTTAGCACACCATGAGTTAAGGAGTGGGTTACTTATGGGTAGTTCCATGTGACTCAACCCTAGAAATTTATTCACCGGTTAGGTAGGATCATGAGGGGTTTAATGGGGATCTACCATAAGGAAGGTAGAATCGAGGTCCACTGTAGGGATAGCACAAAGGCTAGGGTATGTATGGATTGAGCAGTTATGTTTAAAATTTAAATTTTTTGTTAAATCATAATTGACTACAATATGTTGTTACATTTAATTGCACAATTATTATTTCCCCCACATACCGTCATATTCATTTATGCTGAGCGATTTTTGTTTGTCAGCATTTTAGGTACAACATTAAAAAGGACAAACAATAAAGTGGCATATTGTGAAAATAAGAAATAAAGTACAAGGAGGATTAGTTAGAATAAGATTCCATATGTGGATAGAAGTTAGATATCCAAGTTTTGAAAAAGGTATGCAAAGTTTTATTTTATTCCATCTTTTCAATATAGTTTGGTAGAATTTGATAATTATTATTGATTTTTTGTCGAACCTTTGATTCGAAAATTGGGATAACGACTCTAACCTCTTGGTCTCCCTTAATTGGGGGTTACCGGGAGGTGGGGTCATTACATTTGGTATTAGAGCATAGATTCCTCATTTAATCTTTAATAATTATTAAATTTTACAAACTCTGTAGAACCCATGGGAGTTATTTGAGGATTTTCCGAAAGACAGAGGTGTCTAGAAAAGGATCACGTCCGAGGGCTGGCAAGATTTTCCTCTGCACCGCTAGTCAGAATATGAGGACTCCCAGATTTGTGTGACTACCTGGCCAATGTCTCAGGATTTGACTCGAAATAAGATACCTTTAGGACTCTCTCATCTTGTTCATCCCTTCTCAGCTCTAATTCTATTAAGGATTTTAAGGATTAGGGTTTTCTCTCTCTTTTCCTCACCCTCTTGAGGTATGGGTAAAGTTGATAAGGTTTAAGGAGTCCTCCACCAAATTAATGAAAAGTAGGTAAATAAGATGCATGGACATAAGCTTAATAGTTTAAGCGTAAACTAAAGAATAGATACATGCTTAGGTCATATGAAAAATGTTGTCATGCCCACTGGAGGGACCTGAGGCTAGACCCCCCCTTGTCAGGGGGATGAGTGGAGAAAGTTAGTCTTGGTGGTAGAGACCTCCATTATAAGTAGAGATTTGGCACATCCTTGGAGGATGATGCTAACCCTAACCCTAAGTTAAGGTCAGAGAGAGAGATGACACAATGATCTAGGTGTCATGGTAGATCATGTTTGTGAGTGGACATTCTTTTAGTTTGATAGCCATTATGATATGAGCCATGTGAGGTTGGATGACCTAGTACCTTTGGTGACTCAACCCTGAAAAGGGTCGTGCATGTTAGCGTCAAGGATAACTCCTTCAATGATGAAGTTAGTGAAGAACCTATGGAAACCCTATGGGCTTATGCAAGTAGGGCATAACATGCACCCAGAGTACATCAAGTGGTGTGGCGGTAAGTTGAAACCCTATTAAGAGAGTATGATGGATAGCTTATGTGATAAGCATAAAGAGATATGGATAACCTTGAGCAAACATAAGTTGCACATAGGCTTCACCCATGTAGGGGTATGCTTGTGAGCCTGATCCACCTTAGAGAGAGAACCTCTAGTAGTAAGGATGTTTGTAGGGTTATCTTTAAAGAAAGAGAGCAGAACCCAAGCAAGAAGGTTGGAAGCTTAGACTCCGAGACATGAGGAATAGTGGGGAGTTGAGGATGATGTGACCTAAGTGGATGATAGTGGTTGCCACATGCTTGATTCCTAGAGGCTGATGATATCTTGGTTGCCTCTATAGGAACCAACCCTAGAGAGAAGATGAGGTTGCTGGTACCTATGTGCCTATGGTATAGGTGTTCACCTTCTAGGGTTAGGAAGATGAGTTCCTTAGACCATGAAGAGGTTTAAGTAACCAGGTTGTGAGGCCTTATACAGTTAGTTGGTTGTCCTTGAGGAGGACTCATCTCTAAGGTGTTTCTTGAGTAGAAAGATAACAGGAAGTGCATGACATACCCTATACATGCTTGGCTTGTGGTTTAAAAGTTGAGCAGGCAATTGGACATCAGAAAAGTGAACCTAGGGTTCCTAGGCCTAAGAGGGGAAGTGGTATACCTGATGCTCATGATGAGATTTGATTTTCTATAGATTCGAGCATGACACTCCTCATGATTAAAGGAAAGGGAAACCCCCTTAAGCTTAAGGTATGTTTGATGAACCCTCACACCTAAGTTGGTGACATGGGAAGGTATGATCTTGATCCAATGTGGAGGAATGAGAACAAGTATGACCTAGCATGGTTTAGTAGGTGGTCTGCTTGTACCTTAGTAGCTTGCTATGGCTAATCATGCTTAGGTGGATGTAAACCCTAGACATAAGGACGTTTGTGACCTTTGTTATCAAGATGTAGTTTCCTCCCATCCTGGGAGAGGGACCCTTTTGTAGGGTGTATACCAGTTTTATTGGTTTAATGTAACCTAAAGAGGTCTCATAGTATCTTGAGAAGTTAAGTGAAAAGTACATAGTATGATAATGATCATGTAGACCCATAGATAATCATCTCTAAGTACATGTGGATGTGTTACCATGGAGGTAACCAGTATGGGGCCTGACCAAGGTAGGCAGGTCGCCATGACCCATATGAAAGGATGAAAGTCAGCCCACGAATGCAGAGAGAGTTGATGGAGACTTGGGTAAGGTTCTAAGTTGTACATGTACTACAATAGAATCCTAAGTCTATCCTAGGGTTAGGTAGGGATAAGACCAATGGAAGTAGGAGTTGTGTAACTCCCTAGTTGCACATGACCATAGGGTCGGGAGGTAACAACTGTCATTGTCTAAGGGCCATGGGTTAGGAGATTGATCACCTTCATAAACTCATAGGACCCAAAGGGTAGATGAGGAGGGCACTCTCTGGATGTATAAGGGAAGAGGGATGACCCCAAAAGTGTTGGCACCCTACAGACCTAGAGGAGATGAGCAAGAATTTTGTGGTGACCCAAGTGGGTTCGAGACCCATTTCCATGGAAGTTACTTTGATATCAAGATGATCATGATGTAGAGACATATGTTTCTCATTTCAACTTAAATTTGAAGGTGTACTGGAAAGGTTGGATGTACCACCTCTACTCTTAGAATGGGAAGAACTTGGTATTTGGAATGCAGCCAAATGCTGATTTCCTCTTGTTATGGGAGTGAGAGATAGGACAGTACGCATGCCATACACCAAGGATAAAAGATGATGTGAGTTGGAATGTTGCTATGAGGTATGAGGATAAATATGATAACATACCCTTGTGGAGTGAACGATACATTTATGGTTTATAAACACTAAGAGAAATAAGGTAGTCATCTTATGAGAATGCTTTTATCATAAGCTATGAGTTATACAAGGTTGAGTTCGAAAACCAAGAGAATGAGCTCAGAGTTTTCTTGATGAAGATAGACTTAGAGTTTGAGATGAGATAATAAGTGGAATACATGGAGGTGTATGTATTCAACATTACCTAACACCTAAGGATGTGAAGTGGTAATGGATGCTCTAGTTGAGTTGCTGCTACCTAATTTAGCTATAGGCTAGAAGAGGTTGTTAGGTTAGCCATAAGTTTGAAAAAGAGATAAGTTTGGCTAACATTCAAATGTAACGATATCTGTTGATCAAGTTAGTGGTGGTTTGGTTAGCTAGCCTAGGCCTTGATGCAATAAAGGATGGTTGTATAGCCTCAGATGCACTTCTCTGGAAAAGAAGGTGATGAAACTCAGATTAGAGTGGTTTAGGGTTTCCGAGGAATCAATCTTGAGGAATCATGACATACAAAGATCATGATTTTAAGTTCACCATACACCGTGGTACTACTAAGATAATAAGTGGTAGTAGTACTTTGGATGCCTAAGAAGTGTATAGAGTTGAATGCCAGGAGGTATAGGACGAACACCAATAACCCATTGAGTTGATATAGAGGATAAGAGTCCCTGAGAGGGATGGGGGTTCATCACTATAGATGTTGTGGTGAGTCTCCCTTAGACCGAGGAAGGTCAAGATGCAATATGGGTTATGGTAAGATCACTTTACCTAGATGACATACTCTAAGAAAAGAAGGAGTATTGTCAAGGGACAGATTCAGTTGAAATACATGTAATAGAGAGAGATGGTTCAGCTACACCATAATGCGATTTCAAAGGTCCTTGAGTGTGATCTAAAGGTTCACTTCCATGCGGTGGAAGTAGGTACATGAAAAACTCGATGTTAGTACGGTTTATCACCCCTAGCTATTGGTTAGCATGATCCAGACTAGAGGGGTTGATGACAGTGTGTGTGCCCAATCAAGGTGATATATGGGGACAGTTCTTGTCCTATGAAAGGTGTGATGTTAACCACCATATCCAGTATTGGGATGTAAAGAAGCTCTGTAAGAGAGGTTGGTCACCACTTCATTAAGATGATGTTGGTGAAGGGATCTCAAGAAGGTCAGAAAAGACCCAGTGTGTGTAGATGAAGTCGCTTTGATCATGAAATGGCTATAAAAGACAGCACAGGGATGACATGAGTCATGAACAGATGCAAAGTAGACTAACATGCAGTTCACTGTGGGAAAATATGTGATATGAAAATCTGACCCCTCTGAGCTATAGTTGTGGAAGCTAGTCCCCGATACATGGGTCCATTTGGGATGGATTTCTGGAGAAGGATTATGTTTAGTCTTACCCCTTAGGATAATGTGATGTGTGATGAGTTCCATGTGTCCAATTTAAAGCACTATGTGAGGTACCCAAGCCATGTGCTGAGCAATGAGCCTAGTGAGCCCCAAGGGAGGTTGAAATGACCTGAGTCACCTGTGAGGATTATAAATGCCTAGGTGAAAGAAATCATAGAAAGGAATATGTGATGATAAAGGTTCTTTAGAAGCTCCATGGATAGGGTAAAGCCACACAAGGGCCAATGATGGACATAGAAAAGTCGTATCCTGAATTGTTGTATGCTTGATAGAATTTTGAGGAAAAAATTCTTATAAGAGGGGAAGGATGTTGCCACCCCAATTTTGCATATGTTTTCATAATTGAAATGTAATGATTTTATGAATTGGACTTAATTAAAAAGATTGTATGCTTCACTTCAAACAATGGATTACTTTGCAAATATTCCTTTGGATAGGAATTTCATGATTCCTATTATTATGTTAATCCAATAAGCGATATAAAAGAAAAGAATAAAAGAAAAGTTCAAATAATAGAGAAACATAAAAGATAATGGATTTTTAAGTAATGAAATTATGAGAAATGTATAGAAATCTCTAGAAAGTGGCATTAATGGCCACAATTGATTAAATTTAATTTACATGTGATTTCTAACAAAAAGAGTAGTCAAAATAAAGGAAATAGGGAAAAAGAACAAAAAGGAATTATTTAATGAAAGGAATAAGTAAGAAAAAGAGATAATTTTCTTTGGTAGTTGTACCACCTTCCATCTAATTAGAAGAAGAGAAATGTCCATCTTTCAAGATGCCTAGTGGTCGCAAAGGAAAGGCTTGCCTTTCCTAAAAGGGATAGGTTTTCCACTCCTCTACATTTTCCCCTTTGATGGTTCTTGAGGGTTCTTTTAGGACCTATATAAGAAACCCTCACTCCTATTCTGGACTCAAAAACTCTATGTCTTTAGAGACCATAGGAGAACTACGATCGATGGTCCTTCGTAGACTTGTCCTTTTGTGAAAGACCTACTCTTATGTGAAGAACCTGACCTAGCATGGAGGACCTACTCGGAACGGTGTCCTCTGGAGGTTCTTAGCTCCCAGAGAAGTGTTGGGGGAAGCAAAATCTCCTTCCCCCTCTTCCTTTGTCTGCTGCAACCTCCGCCAAGTAGGTCATCCCTCTGCAAGCGTAGCCATCCTTGTCTCTGGTACCCACTGCTCGGACCATCTCGTCTCCAATGTGTAACCCTAAGAAGTGCGGCCGGGGGTGGAGGAGGGGTAGGAACCCTCGGGCGGTCCTCCTTTACCTCAGAAGAGCCACCTGCATGCGGTGGAAGCACACTATGGTAGTAGCAACATGCAGTCGGGAGGAGGAAGATGACCTAAGTCTCATTGGAGAAGAATGCCCCTCTGGCGTGTAAAGGAGAAACCAACAACACGAGGGTATTTTGGAAATTTTGTTCTATTTCAAGCCAGCCACGAGGTATGTGCATGAAGAGTAAGTTGCCTACATGGCAGTACTCTATTGGTCCAATTACATTTATTTGCAAAAATCATAACTAATTCTAGGAAACTTGGATTGAGACAAGTCCTATATGAAAATATATCCTCAGAATGAGTGGAACACAAAGAAATTATATTTAAAGCTTAATTTTGCTTGCAATTCAAAAAGTATGTAAAGATGCTATCTTTAATGGTTTAATTGATGAAAAACCCTAATCTTTGATGATTAATGTATTAGGAAGGGTTATATGGATGTTTAAAGTTGATATTAAACTATTGATTATAAAAAGGACACATTAGATCTAAAAGGATAATCTTTATGCATAGTTTGATTAATTTAGGGTTCCATGTACATGAATATGCTTTAATGGGCCTTTTTCGGTAAAAAACTGATGTTGCTATTTTTGTATTTCCTTTTTTAGTGTTTGTACAATGCGTCCTATCTTCAAAGAAGATAGAAAGAAAGAAAAAGAACTATAAAGGCTATGTACAGAGGAAAGGGGAAAAAGAAAACATGGAAAATACTGTACAAAGCTTTAAAACTCTGAGACCAAATAGATCTTCAGAGAACATTCCGCCATCCAAACCAGAGTAAGCATTGAAAGCTCAGCAACCAAAGGAAAACTCAACCATCACATAAGTGAGAGGGGAGCAGAGATCTATCAAGAAAGCTTCCAAAGAACAGAACCAGCCAGCTGAAGCAAATACAATATAGCAGGCCATACAAATGGGCAACAAGACTCAACCATCACTGAACAGTGAGAGGGGAGCAACCCAAGAGAAATAACAATAGAAAGGAGCAGCCAAACAGATACCAAGAGGCTGAGCACCCAGCAACACTCCACTAAAACTAGCCTTTCAAAAACGATCATCATCTAAGCCATGATTAAAGCACCTACAAAGATGAAGAGCATAACCAGAGAAGAAAGACTCAACCATCACTGATAGTGAGAGGGGAGCAAGGGTCGATCAACACTGAGCAGTGAGCCGAGGAGAACATCTAGTAACAGAACCAGTCCCAGCTGAAACGAGCATAAAGGAAGAGCAAACCCAGTAGAGCAACATGAGCAGCAAACACCAAGAGAAAATAATCAAGCAGAAGATCACAGACCGGACCCAAGGCAAAACAGAAGTACACAGAGCCGAAAACCCAAGGCAGTAGTTTGACCGAAGCAAGCAGCCATACCATACACTTGTAGAGGTGAAGAGCAAACCCAGGAACCAACCAGAGGAGAACAAAACTCAAACATCACTAAAATGAGAGGGGAGAAGAGCTCGACCATCATTGAGAAGTAAGAGGGGAGAAAGATCAAGCAAAACAACAGGAAAAGAATCAACCATATACTACCCAAAGCAGCAACCAGAGATACTGGACAACCCATCCAAGGAGCAGTTCACAACCCAACTGAAATGAGCAGCAGCAATCAAAGCAAATCCAAGGGAAGCAATGCTCTACCATCACTGATCAAAACAACAACCAAGTAATGCAGACATCTGCCAACACCAGGCCAAGAAAACAAAACACAAGAACTAAAAGAAAGAAATAAATTCTAAGAATATTAAACTCAGCTTCAATAATCTTCCAAACAACCTCTGCACTTTTACTAAGATTATCATGAACCCTTCTATTCCTTTCAAGCCAGACATGATAGGAAATGACAAGACTAATAATTCTTGAATTATTCTGAAACATCATACAAGTATGATCCCAATTTAGAGGAGATTTGTCAATGAGATTGCAATTCATAGCCTTAGTCTAGAGCTTCTTAGTAAAACTGCAATTGAAACATATATGATTTGTGTCTTCATACTCTGACATACACAAGAAACAAATAGAGACAACAGGGATCCCTCTTCTTCTCAAGTAGTCTGAGGTAGGTAATTTGTTGTGCATGGCCTTCCACGCATGAAACTTACTATTCTGATGACTCTTGCTCTTCCATAACCATTGAAAATTATGCAAATTGTTGCCTTTATGCCTGATATTCTCCCATATCTTCTTGAACTTCACATTGTCATCAGAATTGAACAACCAGATATCATCATCAGTGCTTTTGTTAATGATAATATTCTTGAGCAAGTCTAAAACATACTGGGAATAGCGAGAATTGCTAATAGACCAAGTACCATTCTTAATAATACTACTCAATAGGGCATCAGCTGGTAAACCAGCTCTGATAACCATATTCCTATCAAGCACATCATGGAGGAACTTACCGGAATACCAGTGATCTTTCCAAACTTTAATGCTTTTACCAGCACGAATCTTGACATCAATGAACTACAGGAGAGTTTTCTTACCCCTAAGAACAGAGTTAAACATCCAAGAATGGTTAGGAGATGACTCACTAGACCACAAAGTTTCCTTCTTTAGATATTTCTCATTAATCCATCTAACCCAAAGGGAGTCTTTTTTCCTAGCAATGTCCCAAGTATTTTGAATTAAGAAAGCCTCAGAAATATCTTTACTTCTTATAATGCCTAGACCTCCTTCATATTTAGGCAGAGACACTATATCCCACTTAATAAGGTGCATGTTCTTCTTATTCTCAGAATGACCCCAGATAAAGTCTTTGCAGATTCTATCAATCTCCTCTAGAACAAAACAAGGAATAGGAAATGCCATGACCCAAAAAAGGTGCATAGAAGATAAAGTAGATTTAACAAGTTCCACTCTACTGACCAGAGAAAGTAAATTCGATTTCCAACATTCAAGCTTCCTTTTAATTCTATCAATTAATCTTTCACATTGAGCCTTTCTTATTTTACCAGAAAATAGAGGAAGACCAAGATATTTAGTATCCTCCAACACACCCAAAGGAATACCAATAACATTACTAATCTTGATGCCATTCAAACTAGGGCCAGTAAAGACAAGACTTTTCTCTTCATTAATAATGAGACCATACATCTTTCCAAATTTATCCAGAAGCTTTCTAATGTTAATGGCATTAGGAATAATAGCTTTAGCAAAGATCACTAAGTCATCTGGAAAGATGATATGTGAGCGATGGCAATCTTTGGAACTAGAAATAGGGATAATATCTTTGTTCCTCACACTATCTTTGAACATCTCAGATAAACCTTGCATGGAAATAAAAAAAAGATAAGGAGCAATGGGATCACCCTATCTAACCCAATTCGTAGGAAAAATCGGCTGAGTGGGTTCTCCATTTACAAGAATTTGATAAGAGGTAGTCATAAAGATAGTCTCGATCCATCTAATCCATTTAGACGGAAATCACATTTTGAACATGATGGAGAACAAATACTTCCAACTCACAATATCATATGCTTTAGAAATATCAATTTGAGCACACTTATTGGAACATCTTTTCTTCTTGAAGTCACCAAGAATTTCATTAGTAAGCAAAATTGCATCTTTAAGGCCTCTACCCTTAATAAAAGCACACTGATTTCTATCAATAATCTCAGGCAGAACATCTTGAAGTCTGTTAGTTAGAATTTTAGAGATCATTTTATAGTAGGTATTGTACAAAGCAATGGGATGCCAATTCTTAATATAAGTGGGGTCATTTCCTTTCTGCAACAGGGTGATAAAAGTTTTATTGGCTTCTTTCAGAAGGTGACCATTAGAGAAAAATTCTAAAATGGCATCGAAGACATCATTGCCTATGACATCCCAAGCATACTTGTAGAAGTATCCATTAAAACCATATGGGCCAAGGCATTTATAAACATTAAGGCTCTTGACCACATCATCAACTTATCTTCTGGAGACATACCTGGTCAGCATCAAACTCTGGTCAGTAGAAATTTTTAACCCACTCCAGGCCGTTCCCCAAGCCTCACCTGCAATGTTTTTACAAAAAGTAGAAGAGTAGAAATAAAAAATGGATGACTTAATCTCATCACTATCATTGGACATGACCCCATTAATCATAAGCCCATTGATGTTATTTCTGCACCTCCTAGTTCTGAGTGAAGAATAGAAAATTTTAGAGTTGGAATTTCCCTCTTTGAGCCATTGAACACGAGATTTCTGCCTATAGAACTCTTCCTCTGCATAAGTAGCTTTCTTAGCTTCTTTCCTCTAATGATTGGCATCTTTTCTCAAGTTCTCATCGTTAGGATTAGAGTCAGCTAACTTCTGAGCAGTAAGAGCTTGATCTTTAAGACAAGCAACATTATCAAAGATATTCCTGAAGACATCTTTATTCCATTTTTTCAGAATGAGCTTAAGGTTCTGTAGTTTTCTATAAAGTTTAAAGGTAGCAAAGCCATCCACCTCAAGCTTCCAAGCATCATTAAGAATATCATCAAAATCACAGTGCTTAGTCCAACTATTAATAAATCTAAAAGGGGATTTATTAATCTTATGTTCTCCATAAAATAGAGTGATTTTTCTATGATCACTAATAATATTAGTAATTCTCTCACCATGAAAATTATCAAACTTGTTAAGAAACACATTTTTATATAAAATCTTATCAGTTTTGGAAGCAATGAATTGATCTCCTTCTTTCTTGTTATCCCAAGTATAATAAGGACCTTTGAGGTCAAGCTCAAACAACACATTATCTAACACAAACCCATTAAAATCATCCATGCATTTAGTAGAGGGAGGCAGGGTACCGATCTTCTCATCAACTTTTCAGACAACATTAAAATCACCAATAATTACCCAAGGCTCAGCACAGTTTTTAGCAAAAGCATCCAAACTAGTCCACAACTTAACCCTATCATAATCATCATTGTGGCCATAAACCGCAGAAAGCAAAAAACCATGATTGTCTTTTGTAACTCTGGCATGAACAGCTTGGTCACATTCATTAATAAAGGACACATCGCAAACATCATTCTTCCAAAGCATAAACACTCTTCCAAGAGCACGAGAATTGGAATTCAAAATCCAATTATAACTAGTAAAGTATTTTCTCATAAATTTATCCATCTTCCTACCCCTGAGTTTAGTCTCATTCAATAGGGCAATATCACAATCTACTTTATTAATCTCTTTTTGAACGTCTAAGATTTTATTATTTATACCTCTAACATTCTAAGAGGTGATTGATAGAGTTGGATTCATTTGTAACCTGGGGCTGTTGGACTGGCAGCCTCAGTGCTTTCAAAGATCATTTCAAGTCCTTTTGGTATTGGTGAGAAAGATGAAGATTCTCCTTTATGAAATATCCCAGTGATCAACTTTTTTTGGCATCTAGGTGGTTCTCTGTTGAAGTTATTTCTGGAGATTATCAAGACTGATGAGGACGAGGCTTGAGAACTTAGCGCACTCTCAGGTGATTCTTTTGGGAAGACTTGAATAGATTTTGGAGTAACATGAACACTACCCACAGATGTACAAATTTCATTAGACTGAACCCCCTTATCAGAGATAACCTGCTCTGTTTCAAAACCGACATTCACTTTTTTGATAACTCTTCATCTTCAATGATGATCTCTTCCTACTAAACAATGAACTTACCTTGACGTATATCCTCCTCATCCTCTATCTTTTATATGATGTATTTATGAACATCCTTTCTCGACTCCATCCTTTTGTCAACCACCGGAGCTACATTCACTTTTTTGATTTCCTAGACTTTGTTAAGAGGCTTAAATGAAGAAGAAGACCTTTGAGTTCCCTCCCACACATGCGTCCAGTCATCATGGCCAAGAAAGTCGCAGCTACCCCACTTGTATGGAATCCAATCATACTCTAGTGTAACATTGTGTTAATCACCTTCATCACTTCTGAGCATGACCCTTCCAGGGTACTTAGCATCTTTACCCATTATGACTTGGATCCTTACCAAATATAAACCCCAAAGCTTAGCAATTTGATCATCCATCTTAACTGGTGTGCCCAGGAAGGTCCCTATCCTTTCGAAAGTTCATTTGTCCCAAAGCTCCATAGGTAAATCACGAATGGTAATTCAGAATAGGACATCTGAAAGAACAAGATTCTCTTATCTATCTCTAGGCTTCCATCTCTTGAATATGATAGGATTGTCATGAACATACCACTCCCCTTCTAAAACTGCTTTAAGATCATCAGAATCAGAGAAGCGAATCAAGAAAAAACCATCACCTCTGTCAAAAATCTCAAATAAGCCTTGCACATTCCATATATTCGAGAAGTGATTTGCTAAAAATGGGATATGAGGTCGAAAATCTAACACATAGCCTAGAAGACACCTGCTCCATTTGTCAGTATTTTCTACAGCTTCCTTCTTTGGATAGGTAATCTTTCCGTCGACAACCTGTATCTCTGTTCTACTCAGATCTGACTCAGTCCCGAAATAGATTGGCTTCAAAGACTCCCATGAAATCAGATTGTTCTTTGAAGAACTAGGCGAATCCCATGGAATTACTAAACCTGTTAATAACCCATGGAGGTGGCCGGCAAAGATCCTTCTCCTTTGCTTTCATCGTCAAAATTGCCTTATCGCCCACTGTAGCTGGGAGCTCGAGAGTGGCCATTTCTTTTACCATCAAAGTAAATATGACATGACACTTGCTTTAATGGGCCTTGAAACCCTAACGTTAGTAATTATGATTCTTAATGTCCTTAATTGTTCGAATCCATGCATAGAATTGAGATTTGATGATTCTAAGATATTTTGAGTATATAAGTTCCTCATTGTGGAGAAAAACCCTTAATTTGGTAATTAGGGTTTCCTAATGGATAAATGTGGAATTAGTGACAAATAGGGTTCAAATATGTGAATTGAACTATAATGCAATATGAGTTGTCAATTTGAAAGAAACCAAAGACGATAATTAGACTTAATGCTCTAAATATGACTTAAGAGGAAAGAGGTAGTATTATTAGTGTAAAAGAAACACAGTAGACTGAATTGACATTCAATTGTGCTTATGATATTGAAATTAGGGTTTGTGATCTAAAAAGGGCACTAAAGGTGCTAAATGCATTATGGAGGTTAAAACCCTAATAAAACCCTAAAGTTGGCCTCGAAATCCTGAGGTGGAATCCAAGTCTATCTTGAGAATGTTTTGGATAAAATAGTGACACAAGGGTGTTCTACATTAATTTCAGGATATTGTTGATTGCTTGATTGATTGTTCTTGAATATTATTGCTTGGACATCAAGTTGCTATGGATCATGTATGTGGTTATGTTTATGATTAATCACTTTAGTTTCACGACGATTCCCAGAGATTTTATCAGTTTCCTAAAATTAACTGCTTGGATGACTTTTATTTCATGCAACTATAAAGTGACTATGATTATCACCATAAATATATATACATGACTGGCTCAGATCCCGATCCTCCTCTGTGGCTTTTCTAATGATGAAAAGGGTAACCTAGTACATGGTCTACTTGTTAAGTAGGACATTAGGTTATCATGAGTTAGAAATTGGGCTACCCACGTGTAGTGCCATGAGACTCTTTAGCACACCATGAGTTAAGGAATGGGCTACCTATGGGTAGTGCCATGTGACTCAACCCTAGAAATTTATTCACCGGTAAGGTAGGATCATGAGGGGTTTAATGGGGATCTACCATAAGGAAGGTAGCATCCAGGTCCACTGTAGGGACAACACAGAGGCTAGGGTATGTATGGATTGAGCAGTTATGTTTAAAATGTAAAATTGTTTTTTAAATCATAATTGACTGCAATATGTTGTTATAGTTAATTACACGATTATTGTTTCCCCCACATACCAACATATTCATTTATGCTGACCGACTTTTGTTTGTCAGCGTTTTAGGTACAACATTGAAAAGGACAAATAGTAAAGTGGCATATTGTGAAAATAAGAAATAAAGTACAAGGAGGATTAGTTAGAATAAGATTCCATATGTGGATAGAAGTTAGATATCCAAGTTTTCAAAAAGGTATGCAAAGTTTTATTTTATTCTAGCTTTTCAGTATAGTTTGGTAAAATTTGATAATTATTATTGATTATTTTTCGAACCTTTGATCAGGAAATTGGGATAATGGCTATGACCTCTTGGTATCCCTTAATTGGGGGTTACCGAGAGGTGGGGTCGCTACAAGAAGTATTCCCTTTGTGGGGTTAATGTCGAGGGATTGGCTCAAATGATCCAATGAATATATTCATACTTATAATTGATGGATGAGTTGTGTGGAAATGGAAACTAGGGTTCCCATTGGTGTGAATAGTGCTAATGAACCCATTTATACCTTGATTAGTTTAGTGATGTTAAGGTTCTTTTGATGTATTTAACTAGGATAAATTCTTGAAAACCCAAGAAATTTAGTATAAGACAAGTATGAGAGATAATGCCTAAACAAGTATAAAATATTGTACATGTGATGAAATGTTCAACATTATGTAAATTCATCAATTGCAAGTTTAGTAACTAAGGGAGGATGTAATGATGAGGAGTTTTTGGCTATCATTAATTCACTTATATTAGCTATTTCTCGTATGACATTGTTTTCTCAGTATACCATAATTGAGGTGATAAAATGTTGGTGGTTGAAAGAAACTAAGGAAGTAAGTAGCATAGATTGAGTACCTCAAGGTTCATTCTAGAATCTAGGCTCAAAGGAACTACTTTGTTGGGGTCTTTATGGTGTGGCCATACACAATCTAGATGATCTTTTTGTTGACCAGTGGTTGGGAGATATGCAATGTCAATGACTGTCATCTTTCTTATCTAAAGTAGTAAGGAACTTTGGAACTAATGTTGGAGTATGGAGGCTAAATTAAGGTGGATATGGATTCCTATAGGTGGCAGTAGGCTTAAGGATGGAAATGGTGCAATTTCAAGTAGAGGTTTAGACTAGAGCCATCCACATAGCTTCTGTCTGTTAAAGAAGTGATCAACTAGCCCATGCATCAATAGAGATTGGTTGTCGATTCTAGTAAGTGGATACATTTTCTTGGATGAGGGTCATGAATGGAAGAGGAGGAGTCAAGTTTGTAGCGATCTGTATGGATTGGAGAATGGTCGTGTGGGTGTACTAATGGTATCTTGTGTTCACATCATTGTTGGGATTCTAATTTTTATATGAAGTGATGAGGGGAGTGATTATAATGTTTGGAGAGGTGTTAAGGTATATGAAGTATCATTACAAAATATTTTCCAATTGTGATTTGGTCAAGTGGCCATTATGACTTTTTCATTGGTTATTGACAAGATCCAGAGAGTTTTAAAGGTGGTTCACTTTCTGATGTTTGGAGTCTCTCGGTATCTAGATTTTGGGTTTGTGAGCTTGAATATGAAGGCAACACAATTTGAATCACGAGAAACATGAAGAACCAAGGGAGAATCGGTTCACCATTTCTCCTCCATAATCAAGTCATGGTGTGTAATTAGTTTGGAAAGGGTGTGGGGTCAAACCCTGGCATTGGCTAAGAATAAAAGCCCCCATTTAGTTCATTTTGTATGATATTCTACTTAACTTCATATATATAGCTTCAAAATTACAAGCCGTATTAACCTAAACATTTCACCATGTGTTCAATTTGTATTAAATTGAATTATAAAAATAGTAACTCCCCCATTTATGATTTTGAGGTGGCTAGCAAATTAACTCTCTTCATTAATTCAAATATGATCACAAAAAGATTAAAAAATGTATTTTGTGTGACACCAGTGCCAATAATTCATAATTGAGTCTGACTATTCAATCGTTGGTCCCAAATAGGGTGACTTGATCAAGATGAGGCAAGATTGCATTTTGATGCTCAAATTTCAAGATAATTCAATGGAGAGTAAATATAAATAGAAATTTAATAATAAGGTTTTCAAAATTGAGAGGATAATGTATAATAGCTCAAAGTTAATTTTGGAACCAAAATTGGTATGTGATAACTCATCTCCTCTAATGGAGGATTTCTTACTTTCACATTCAAGACTAGATGGACTAGTTAGGTTAAGTATTCATCATCATAGATTCCAACTCTCATATTTCTACTTCTAGACCATGACAATTCCAAGGAAACTTCACTAATGGGGCTCATTGTTGAGTGTTAAGGATTCTTACTAGATATTCCTTATTCATCTAGTCCAATGTTATGATGTAGTTCTTTAAGACCTATACCTAATGAAATTTCTTATACAAAAATTTCAATACTAGTCTTCTTGCACATTTCTCAATCTGCCTACATGCTGACGGCTCCACAAGGAAAGGTAGAGACATATATAGCATGTCAGACATTGGTATCTCCAATTCTCAAAAGGATTACAAGACACATACTACTATGGAATGGAAATGTCAAAAAAATGGTTTATAGGAAACTCCTTACTCAGAGATGTGTGCGTTAGGGGAAAATTCTATAATAGTTCCCATTACACAAGTTCTAGGGTTGCTAACAATCAAAATATATGCCATATAGGTGTTTTACGTATTAAAGTATAATACTAATACTTTAGATATAAAAGAATATATTGGTCGAGCTAGCAATAAAACCATGCCTTAAAGGACTTCATTGATTCTTTTAGCTTCCTCAACACTCATAACATATAACCTTCCCTTGTGATGCTCTATAGGCTTTTGAGAAGTAGTAGGACTAGTACTGGTGTTGTTTCCTTGACTATTCTGAGGGTTCATGGGAAGAGTAGCATTGTTTCTACAAGGCTCAAGGTAGAAGGAAGGTAACATTCTTCACAGTGCCTCTTCACACGGTAATAAAAAGCATCTAGGATCCATGAAGGATTTTTGCTTTTTAATCATTGTGACACTAATGACTTCCTTACATGGTTGTTTGTATTATGGTGATGATTGATTCCAGTAGTAACGTTTTTGCGATGTTGATTTCCTCCATTGATATTGTAATTATTTCTTGAGGGTGCAGAAAGACCTAAGTTTTTTTTGCGCATCTTAATGTATCAGTTTTTGGCAACCAGTTGATCTAATGTCAAAGGAAATGGATGGCCAGGCTATCACTAAGACTTCAGTTGAGTCTCTTGATAAAACTTGGATCTTTCTTTGCTTGAAGATACCTATCACATACCACTATGGAATGATGAAAGAAATTTAGTTAACAAGTTGCCCCCTTAGTGAATGGAGTTGAATTTCATTTCTTTTTGAATGAGTTCTAATTGAGGGACGTACAGTTGATGGAAAAGATCGAAGAGTTCCTTCCATTTCATATATATAGTACCACCAAGATGGGTACTAGACATGTTCTATCACCAGATTTTGTCACTCCTTTCAAGATGAAGATGATATACTTGACTTAAAGGAATGATGGGTAGCTAATAATTTCAAGTTTATCCTAAGTGGTCAAAACCCAATCTTCATCTCTCTCCACTAGGTCTCATTCGATTTTGTCTTTGAATAAACTTCAAGAGATCAATGATGATAGGTACCTTAGGTTCATTGATTTGTGAACGAATCTTTCCATGGATGACACCAAGATTGATAGAAGTTGGGCCATATTGTTAGTTGCATTGTCTTTTGGGGATGAAGGGTTCCCTCGTGGTGAGTTGGGAAAGGGGTGTGATCTATCCTTGGTGAGGATGTGTAGAAACTTATCCTTTCCTCTGAGTTGTAAGAAGAGGGTATCTAGTGCTTTATTTTTTACATTGAGGGAGTTTGATATTTTCTATTCTTCCCTAAGTGGGGTGGGGAGGATGTACAATACCTTCTTCTCAACTTTGAGAGGGTTGTAGAGGGACTCTTGTCATTGGATGAGGAGGTTCTACTTTCGAACCTTCCTATCTTAGAATTCTGGCTTCACAGAGCCAAATATCATACCTCTCCTAAACAATGATAAAAGTGAAGTATTAATAAGGGGTTATTGTGGGAAACTTTGGCTCAAATGAAAGTTAGATGACAATTGTTGATGATTTGATACCATTTCATGTGGCAAATTAGTTTTTAACCACATTTATATATGGTACAAAAGTAGTTTAAACATCTGAAGAATGAATACACAATTTTTTCTATCTCGACACTAAGTAAAAGAAATAGTTTTATTCACAATGTACTACAATGTTAAATGTAGTAAAGAGAAGATAGGATCAAAAAGGACACATGAACCTTTTATCCTTTGACATTTAGTCTCCAGTCTCAACAGAAAAAAATTTCATGTAGGACGAAGCCATCCATCCCTGATATCCAGAAGAAAGAACAACATGTGGACCTTTATAAAGGTTTTACATCGGAAAGGTTGGTACTATATTCAGTAATTGAGATATCAAAAATAAAATCTCATGTAGTAAGGTAAGTTTGATTGATGTACTATGTGAGTAATAATAAGGTTATGTAATTATGATACTAGTTACAAATACATACAACAACTCAAAGTGGTAACTTGAAACAATTAAAGAGGTTCTAAAAGCAATATCAAGACATCAAACTATTCAAAATTTATTGATTTATCCATTGGGACATTCTCTCTAATATTTTTTCTTTGTTAGGGCTAGGTGCCTAAGTTCTCCTCTTTATGAGAGAATAACACTTTCACCTATGGGGGTAACAAATATTGTGGGACCTCTATGTCAATTATCAGCTATATAGGGTTGGGGTATATGACGCGCCAAATCAAGGACCCATAGATCTAGACAATATTTTAATTTTGTGTCAATGTAAAAGATCCATATTAATTCAATCATTCAACAATGATCAATATTCAAAGTAGTTGTGGTGACATTCAAAAGGAATGACAAGGCTGATAAAATTATTGGGTTCACTTGTTACCAAAATTCTATAAACAAAATTCAAGGGGATAAAATAACTCAATAATTAAATAGAGAATTTGGTAAACATTTCACTTGAGATTTTGCAATCGATACGTATACAAGGATCAATGGTGTTCCGCAAGAATCTAGTAAGAGTAAATGTACTTAGCTTATTAGAATTACATGGCTTGGGAATCACTTAGTAGGTTCTTATTAGCTAAAATTACCTTTTTGCCATTTAGTGAGTAAGATATTAATAATCACATTTGGTTGTTATAATGACTCATAATGAAGTCATTCGTTCTCATCTTAGTAGGTATCATGTTTGTACATGTAGTCACATATGATATACTAACCATTATTCATCTTTATTATACATATAATTCATATATTTATATATACGTAATATACCTCAATCTCTACATGATGTAATACACCAGAATATGCCAAATATATGTATACATATGAACAACATATGAATGATACATGTTTGTATTAAAAAGGGTAAATATTTTCTAGGGATTTCCCTCCGTGTCTTTTATGGGTTCCAAACATAATAGTATAGTTAGAAATAGGGTAACATTCAATAAATTAAATTCCCCCATATTTACTCTTTAACATCCTTATTTTCATTCATTTATCTCTTAGTTAAATTTTCAACTCATATAAATCATTAATGAAAACTAGTTCAACTGTAGTCTAAAACCATGGATTACATTGATTGGAATTCTTTTTTTTTTAACTATACATAACATGTTCCATGTCAACTATCTTAGGGTCATGCATAATCACCTATGCATTAAATCAATCAATTGCAAGTCTAGTAACTAAGGGAGTTTCTAAGATGTGTATTTTCTAGAGACCATTGATGTACTGATTTCATTTGTTGCTTAGTTGACATTCACTTATTGGCATACCATAACAAAGGTGATAAAACAATGGTGGGTCGAGAGGAAGTAAGGAAGAACGTTAAGAGGATCGACTACTTCATTGTCGGTAAACTATTTATCCATTAGGTTCCTTCCATAATCCAAACTCAAAGCATTGATTTTTTGGCCTCTTCCTAGCTTGGCCAAACACAATCCATTGACCTTACCATCAACCACAATGGCCGAAAGAAATAAAATATCAATGTTTGTCATATTTCTTGCCAGTATCAATAGTTGTCATCTTTCTTGTGATAAGTAGTAGGGAAATTCAGAACTAAGTTTGGGGGATAGAGGCTTAAGCAAGTTCTCTATGGATTCCAGTAGGTGGTGTAAGGCTATAGGATGGAAAGGGTTCAATGGTGAGGTGTGGTGGAAACTAAAACTTGTGGGAGAGCTTCAGTTCACCAAAGAAATGAATCAGGTACTCCATGCTTTACTGACAGTTTGTTGTGGATCCTAGGAAATGATGAAGCATCTTGGATGGAAGAGGTGAAGGATTCAGGTATCCAACAATCTGTTGCAATCGGAGTTGGATGGTGTGGGTGTCCTAATGGTGTCTTCTGATAAGATCATAGATACGTATCTCATTGTTATACATGTTGATGAGGATAGTGGTTCTAGCATTCAGAGAGGCGTTGAGGTATGTCGAGGACCATATCAGTGATCTTAGTCCATTGTAAGTTGTTTAGGCAAACATTATAACTTTGTCATCAATTATGACTAAGCTCCAGTGAGATTTAATATTGGTTATATTTTTGGCATTTGATGTCCCTTGAGATATAGTTTTTAGGTTACAGAGCTTGAAGGTAAAGCCAATAAAACTTGAATTGTGATGAATGGTGATGAATCAAGGGAGATCCAACTAGACATTTCTCTTCTGTAACCTTTAACCATAATAAAGCATTGGTTTCTCAAGGCCTATGCGGTCAAACCCAAAATTTTCCCAAGAATTAAAGTCCTCTTTAGTTCATTTTTAGATTTTATTCTTCTTAACTTCATGAATTTATATATCCTAAGTTACACGTGTGTTTACCCAAAGATTTTCACCATGTGTTTAATTTGTATTAAATAGATTAAAAAAATAGTAAATCCCATATTTATGATTCTAAGGTGGGTAAAAAATTAACTCTTTCAATCAAATCAAATATAATTATCTATGGATCAAAGTTGTTTTCCTATGATTCCAATGCCAAAAATCCATAATTATTAACCTGTGAGTCCCAAAGGGAGTGACTTGATCAAGATGAGGAGAAGCTTCATTTTAGTGCATTTAAGATAAATCAATGGAGTGCAAATACAATTTGAATTTTATAAATAGAGAATTTTCATATTTAGAGGATTATGATAATAGCTCAAAATTAAATTGTCACTCAAATTTGGTATGTTACAACATGCCACTTCACTAGCCCCACCAAACATATGTTTACTTTAAAAATATCTACATTATTTTATTATCTCAATATGGGTCCCTACTGTGTTTAGAATTTGAGGTTTTTACCTTGTCTCAAGTAGTCATATATGGATGTCTACCAGTGTTTTGATTGGCTCTACGTCACATATGTATATTGTCTCTTCATTCTAGTTGAGTTATATTTGATATGAGTGTGAAAAATTGAAGTTACTAGCTTTGTAATGACCCCATTGCCCGGTAACCCCCAATTAAGGGAGACCAAGAGGTCAGAGTCGTTATCCCAATTTCCGGATCAAAGGTTCGATAAATCATCAATAATAATTACTAAATTCTACCATACTATATTGAAAATTTGTAATAAAATAAAACTTTGCATACCTGATAACCTCCAATCTTGGGATGATTATCTCAGTCTTTTCTTTAGTTTTCTACACTCTTTCTCAATTAAAATTATACATAATACCTAAATATTCCCTCTTATTGTAAATATACAATTAGACTAACTTATCCCCTTTATATTTGCAGAAAAAGACACAAACAAATCATAAAAGACTCAACCAGCCTCAAGACCGCATAAGCTCAAATGGTCCCAAGACCGCATGAAGCCAATCGGTCCCGAGACCGCATGGAGTCACACGGTCCCAAGACCGCATGAAGCCAATCGGTCCCGAGACCGCATGGAGTAACACGGTCCCAAGACCGCATGAAGCCAATCGGCCCCAAGACCGAATGGAGTCACACGGTCCCGAGACGGCATGAAGCCAATCGGTCCCGAGACTGCATGGAGTCACACGGTCCTGAGACCGCATGAAGCCAAACGGTCTTGAGATTCAAACGGTCTTGAGATCCAAACAGTCTTGAGATCCAAACGGTCTTGAGATCCAAATGGTCTTGAGGTCCAAACGGTCTTAAGGTCCAAACGGTCTTGAGGTCCAAACGGTCTCCAAACCGTTTGGACTTCACTTAAGGCCTATTAATAAGACCCCAAGGGTCCTCCAACAAATATCAAGTTTTGAGACGTCCAGAGGCTGCCTCGATCACTCCAGAGCAAATCCGACTTCCATCATCCACCCAGGGGCTACCGATCTGAGATCCACACTCCATCTCAAAGCTGCTTTCTCTCTCTCCGCCAAAGAAGGTGGGAAGAGGGGATCTCATCATCACACATCCTATGAAGCTAGTGGATCATCTATCTCTCTCCAAGGGGTTGACTTTTCTCTCTCCTTTGTGGGGATGACGCTCTCTCTCTCTCTTCTTGCCTCCTTCTTTGTCCTAGTTATGAGCGAGTAGTCTCTCTCACTGGGGTGCGGGGAGTAGCCCCGCTACCCATGTTTTCATCTCATGTAAATGTAATCCATAGTTTGCAATATAGAGATTATATCTTTTCAATTCAACACCAAACGTTTAATGAATGCTCGTTGCTTGATCACCAACTTGTGTTATCTTTTATCTTTTAGTATGAATTGTCTACATTTGTACTATTAGATTCGAAACTCGTTTGTATGTTGGTTCTTGGTGCATGTATCCACCATGTGCTTGTTTCGGTATCTAGGAGTGCTTTCGAGAAGTGGAGTAAACTCACTCCCAAATGTTGTACTTTCATACTATGAAATGGAATCAGTTGACGTATAAAAGTACAACTTTGGCAAGTCGAGGAACGCACTTTGAGAAGGGAATGATGCAAAGCAGTTGACCATTCATTCGGGGATGGTTGACGTTGCATCATTCCCACACTTCTTGTAGTTAGTTCTCTGAAAGGAAACTAAACCTACAAAGATACTAACTGACTAAACTCTTGTTGCAGGTTATGTTTTATTTTGCATGTCTTGATCCATGTGTAGCGGTGGTGAAAACCGATCACACCCTAGTGACTTCTTATCATTGTTTAACTTCCTTAAATTTACTTTCTTACTTTACTTTACATGTTCTTAGTTTAAAAACAATCAAACCAACCTTTCGATCTAAATACCAACTAATAAGTGATTAAGTGAAATTCCAATGTTTTCTATCTTGTTGCTACCAACAAGACCGTTGTCCCGTGGATTCGACCCTTAACTATACTACGATAAGACTTCCACGTATCTTAGCATACGTGGGTGGAGTTCTCCATCTAGTATAAGCAAGACTAAACCTAAAGACTTATCATCTTTAGGATTTTTAGTGGTGCACGCAATTCCACGTAAGTGGAAGATCCATCAAAAAATTGGCGTTGTTGTCGGGGACAACGAAACGTTTTAATTTCATTTAGTATCTTGCTAGTTGGTTAGAGATTTACACTTTATTTTGATCATTAATCCATATCTTCTTGAAATTATTATATCTCTACCATCATCTAAAAGGTGTTTTCTTTTCTCTACTCAGGTAGAAAACGTGTATGCGATCATCGCATAACTGCGGATTCTCCCCTGATCTAGAGTATGACTCTGAGGTAGAGAGAAGCTTCCATCACCGCATTAGACTCAATCGCCAAAGAGCCAGGAAAATGGCTAAAGATCAATGCCAGGCTGCATTGGTGATGGAGAGGGTCAACGCCGCCATCACCGCTCACAGAGCACAAATCATCGCTGATACTCGTGCTCATATTCAAGCGGAGATTCATGCGGAAGAACAGGCCCGCATCAGAGCTGAAAATGAGGCAGCAAACCAAGCTGCTCAGTTGGAACTAAGGAACAAGCAATTGAGGGATTATGCTGTCCCAAAGAACTACAAAGACAACCATCCGGTCAAACCTCCGATCATCAACATTCCCAACTTTGAGATCTGGACCCAATGGATTCAGATCATGCAGGGCATCTCATTCTGTGGAGGTTCTGGAGATGACTGCATGGATCATCTAAAGAGATTCAAGGAACTATGCTGACTGATCCCACAGGCCGAAGTTGCCTTCGATGTAATAATGCTTCATCTGTTTCACTTCACTCTATCTGGGAGAGCTCTGAGCTGGTATAACTCACTTGACAGGGAGCCAACAATCACCACATGGGCTCCCCTGGAAGAAACGTTCTTGGAGAAGTTCTTTCCCCCTTCACTAACTTACGAGATTAGGGGGCAGATTAATCACTTCGCCCAACTTCCCGAAGAATCACTTGCGGAAGCATGGGAAAGGTTCAAAGAGCTTCTGCGAAAGTGCCCTCATCACAACATCTCCCAAAACCAACTAATAGAAACATTCTATAGGGGAGTGAGTGATGACATAAAACAATTTCTAGATTCCTCATCTGGAGGAAACTTTATGAGAAAGAATTACGAGGATGCTTGGAAAATAGTCACACTCGGAGCTGAGAATCAGTCCAACTGGGGACAATCAACTGGAAAAGGAGTCCTCAAGCTCTATAAAGCTGAAGAATTAATAGAGATGAAGGCTATGCTGAAGCCTTGAAAACCATAGCTCATAAGAAACAAGCTCTCGAAACTTCTCTTGGAGAATTTGATAAGAAGAAAAATTCCCAGGTTCAACATGTCAAGGCTGCCACAGGAACCTGTGAAGCCTGTCATGCATCTGATCATCCAACCCTTTCATGTGGTATGCTTTATAATGTTATGATGGATATGCATCCACCACCACAACAGTATGAACCAATCACTGACCAGTCTGAAGAGCAACTGCTAGAACAAGTCAATTCTATTCATTCTATTCCTGGACAAGTTTATTATAATCCTAATCAGTTAAGGAACCACCCAGGATTTCAGTACGGGAACCCTGCTGGGACCGCAAATCCGCAACACCAGACGCAGGGAGGATCCTCCAGTAGGTTACCACCTGGATTCCCAAGCAATTTCAATCAAAATCAAGGGAACCCCAGGAATAACTTCCCGAGAGACAACTACCCCAGGAACCAATCTGCCTACTATCAGTATACTCATCCTCATCTCCACCCACAGCTGCACCCTCAGTTGCAGCAACCTCAGTTAGCGCTGCCTTCGCAACAACCTCAACAAGGACAACAACAACTTCCTCAGAAGAATACTCCTTCTCAGCCAGAGGATGAGATGACTTTGATAAGGCAGATGATGCAGTCTCAACAAACTATGATCACTAATCAACAAGCTCAGCAAAAGGCAGTAGAAGCTCAACTTGCCCAAATTGCTGCACAACTGAAGCCTCGAGCAGGCACATTTGCAGGGCAGCCTGAATTGAATCCTAGACATGGACAGAATAGGCCTGAACAGTTGAATGTTGTTACTATGAGATTTGGATGCACCCTTCGTGAAACTACCATGATCACTCTTGATGATGATGATACACCTACCTTTATGAAAAATGAGAGCTCGAAGCCAGGAACGGAGAAGTCCACAGAGAATGCAAAGGGCAAAGGAAAAGAACAAGTGTCCACAGAGCCAGAAATCTTGCAGTATAAACCAAGGATCCCATATCCAGGAAGACTACGAGAAACGAAAATGGATACCAAGTTCCAAAAATTCAAGGAGGCGATGAAGAAACTTTACATCGATATCCCACTCCTTGATGCCCTCTCTGAGGTACCAGCTTGGGAAAAATACCTCAAAACTCTGTTATCAAGGAAATACATCACTGAGGAATAAGAAACTGTCAAGCTTGCCCAAACCACCTCTGATATCATCCTCAATAAAATGCCAAAGAAGAAGAATGACACAGGTTCCTTCGGAATTCAATGTTGCATTGGAAATGCATCAACCAAAAAGGGATTAGCTGACCTAGGGGCCAGCGTATCCATTATGCCCTATTCTATGTGCAAACGATTAGGTTTCACCGAATTGCTGCCTTCAACAATGACAATTCAATTAGATGACTCTACAATCACCGCACCTCTTGGAATTATTGAAGATATTCCAGTTAGGATAGGCATGGATGCCTATGTCCCATGCGACTTTGTCATCATGGATATTAAGGAAGATCTGAGATACCCGATAATTTTTGGCAGACCTTTTCTCGCTCCTGCCAGGGCGCTTATCGATGTTGAAGCTGGTACCATCATTCTAAGGCTCAGAAAAGAAGCAATTCAATTCTGAGTCCTCAATAGCATGAAAGGCCCCAACATCCAAGAGGAGGTTTTTCTTCTAGACGCAATACAACAAATGTCTCAATTAGAAATATCTGAGTCAGCGGACGAGTTAGAGAATGCCCTAACCAACCCAAAAGTTGAATTCTCTGCAAATGAGTTGGTTCAATAGTATCTGCAACACTTAGAGAAGGCCGAAGAGGCACCGAAGGCCACCTTTGAAGAACTCAAAGATGTCACCATTATAGAAGCAACTGAGCCACCTAAGGCTCCTGAGATGAAGACTCTGCCCATGGGACTCAAACATGCCTTCTTGGATGAGGAAAAATTATGCTCGATTATCATTAGTTCCACCTTAACAGAAAACCAGGAAGCAAGACTTCTAGATGAGCTGAAGAAACACAAAAAGGTCATTGGATATAAGATAACTGACCTGACGGGCATAAATCCTTCCCTATGCATGCACAGACTACCCATGGTCAAAGAATTTAGGCCATCACGCGAACATTAGAGAAGCTGAACCCTAATCTCAAAGAAGTGGTTCGCCTGGAAGTCCTTAAATTACTAAAAGTCGGCATAATCTACCCGATCTCGGACTCCGAGTGGGTCAGCCCTGTCCAAGTAGTTCCTAAAAAGGGAGGCACTACTGCCGTGCTTAATGACAAAAATGAGTTAGTACCCACTAGGACGGTGACAGGGTGGAGTATGTGTATCGACTATAGGAAGCTGAACAAATCCACGCGGAAAGATCACTTCCCTCTGCCCTTTCTCGATGAGGTCCTAGAACGCCTAGCCCATCAGAAATACTTCTGCTATCTTGATGGTTATTCTGGGTTCTACCAAATACCCATACACCCAGAAGACCAAGAGAAAACTACCTTCACCTGCCCTTTTGGAACATACACTTTTAGAAGAATGCCATTTGGGTTGTGTAACGCACCCGTTACATTCCAAAGGTGTATGTCCGCCATTTTCGCAGGATTAACAGAATCCATAATGGAAGTGTTCATGGATGATTTCTCAGTTTACAGAGATTCTTTCAATAACTGTCTAATCAACCTGGGACAAGTTTTACAACGATGCAAGGAAACGAACCTCATACTAAATTGGGGAAAATGCCATTTCATGGTAACTGAAGGTGTCGCCTCGGGCACAGAGTGAGTGACAAAGGGATTGAGGTCGATAAGGCAAAAATCGATGTTATCTCAAAGTTTCCGCCACCAAAGGACATAAAAGGAGTACGGACTTTCTTGGGTCATGCGGGGTTTTATAGGAGATTTATCAAGGATTTCTCAAAAATAGCAAAACCCATGACCCAGCTCCTGATGAAAGACATTGAGTTCATCTTTAACCAAGAATGCATGCAAAGTTTCTCAATTCTCAAAAATGCTTTAATTTTTGCACCTATTTTGAGAGCCCCAGATTGGTCGCAACCTTTTGAAATCATGTGCGACGCAAGCGATTACGCCATAGGAGCTGTGTTAGGACAACAGATCGACAAGAAACCTTACGTTATTTACTGCGCATCTAAAATGCTAGATGAAGCACAGAAGAACTACACTACTATAGAGAAGGAGTTCCTGGTTGTCATCTACGCATTTGAGAAATTCCGCTCGTATTTGATCGGATCCAAGGTCATCGTCTACACTTACCACTCTGCCATTCGATACCTTATTCAGAAGCAAGATGCCAAACCCAGACTTATCCACTGGGTGTTGATGCTTCAGGAATTTGATTTGGAAATTAAAGATAAAAGTAGAGTGGAAAACGTCATAGCCGACCATCTTAGTCGTATCGAAGTTGAAGATGAAGATAAAATCCCTATCCGAGATTCTCTCCCAGACGACCAGCTAATGAAGGCTACTCATGGATTCCCTTGGTATGCGGATATTGTCAATTATCTAGCTACAGGAATCATTCACCCATACGCTTCCCACCATGACAAAAGGAAATTCCTCCACGACATAAAGCAATATTATTGGGACGAACCTTACCTGTTTCACCTTTGTGCTGATAGACTTTTCCATCACTGCTTACCAGAAGAAGAGATCACCCCCGTCCTAGAGCATTGCCATTCAGGACCCACGGGGGGGGGGCACATGAGTGCAAAGAAAACCGCTATAAAAGTTCTGCAATCTGGTTTCTTCTGGCCAACCATAGCAAAGGACTCCTATGATTTTGTGAAATCTTGCAACAAATGTCAATTTTCTGGTAACATATCCAAAAGGAACGAAATGCCCCTCACAAAGTGGCAAGAAATTGAGCTTTTTGACGTGTGGGGGGTAGACTATATGGGCCCTTTTCCTTCTTCCTATGGTTTCTCTTACATCCTGGTTGCGGTGGACTATGTCTCAAAATGGGTCAAAGCTACACCCACTATGTCCAGCGATTCCAAACCAGTTATTAAATTGTTTAAGGATATCATTTTCCCCATATTTGGAGTCCCTAGAACTGTCATATCAGATGGTGGGACCCATTTCCTGGAACAAAGTTTTGAAGTCCTATTGAAAAAGTACGGAGTCAACCACAAAGTAGCAATGCCTTACCATCCACAGATCAGTGGTCAAGTTGAGGTATCGAATAGACAACTAAAGGTGATCCTAGAAAAAACAGTCAACAAAAACCGCTCTGACTGGTCTACCAAGCTTCCCGATGCCCTTTGGGCATACCAAACAGTCTATAAAACACCAATCAGGACAACCCCATTCTGTTTGGTATACGGGAAGTCATGTCATCTTCCACTGGAACTGGAACACAAAGTTTGGTGGGCCATCAAACAGCTAAATTTTGATCTTAAAAGTGTCAGAGAAAATAGACAACTCTAGTTGCAGGAGCTCGAGGAGCTCCGAATGACCGCTTATCAAAGTGCCAGGATCTATAAGGAACAAACCAAAATGTGGCATGACGATCATCTTAAAAGGAAAGACATCGCCATCGGTGAAAAATTACTCCTTTTCAACTCCAAGCTCAAGTTGTTCCCCGAAAAACTCAGAATAAAATGGTTTGGGCCCTTCACCATAAAGCATATATACCCAACTGGAGCTGTCATAATTATCGACAATAACGGAGGAGAAAGGACGGTCAACGACCATCGTTTGAAAAAATATTACACTCCAGCAGATAAAATGCCAAGACAGACCATCAAAATCAGAGATGCCACATCGTCAGCATAACAACATCAAAGCTTCGTCGAGCCAGCGACGTAAAACCCAGGCGCTACTTGGCAGGCGACCCAAGATTTCAGCTTCTTCTTTTATTTTCCGTTCCTTTATTTACCTTAGGTTTATCTTCTGAAAATATAAAAATTTCACATAACCAAAACAAACATAAAAATATAAAAATCCTTTTGACCTTAACCCTCCCAAATGGTCCTGAAACCATTTGGAGCCAAACGGTCTTGCAACCGTTTGGAGCCAATTGGTCTTGCAACCGTTTGCAGCCAAACAGTCTTGAAACTGTTTGGAGCCAAACGGTCTTGAAACCGTTTGAAGCCAAATGGTCCTGCAACCGTTTGGAGTCCAAACAGTTGCTAAACTGTTTGACCTAGGGCTTTTGTAAGGTCAACCCCCCTTTTTCCTATAAATATAAACCCCCTCCTTCTTCTCCCTTTTGACTATCGAGCATTCCTTAAACCCTTGTGCGAACGGCTCTTCCTGCTATTGTCTCCGCGCGCCTTGCAACGCCAGTCCTCCTCGCCGACCATCCCTCTCCGGTTCCGTGTCTCTTCACGGCGACCTCACCGAAGTGCCGCCGCTCTCTGCTTCACCATTGTCATCTCCACCACCAACAACAAGGTTGGCACACCACCTCCACCGACGCAGGCTCCGGCGCCACAAAATCCCTGTTCTATCAATCCGCCGCCGCTATCTTCAACTTTGCCGCCATCCACGGCACCGCCGCTATCCCCTTTTCCATCGCCACCATCGTCTTTATCGCCGCCGTCCTTATTTTTGCCTCCGACTCCGCTACTCTTTCACCGGCCACCTCCCGACGTTTCCCCTACCAAACGGTCTTCAAACCGTTTGGAACCAATCGGTCCTGAAACCGTTTGGGACCAAACGGTCTTCAAACCGTTTGAGACCAAACGGTCCTGAAACCGTTTGGGACCAAACGGTCTTCATACCGTT
Organism: Alisma plantago-aquatica; assembly: GCA_963693085.1. Taxonomy (NCBI): domain Eukaryota; kingdom Viridiplantae; phylum Streptophyta; class Magnoliopsida; order Alismatales; family Alismataceae; genus Alisma; species Alisma plantago-aquatica. Next base: position 126,219,673 of record OY856412.1, read on the forward strand.
TGGGACCAAACGGTCCTAATACCGTTTGGAACCAAACAATCTTCAAACTGTTTGGAACCAAACGGTCCTGAAACCGTTTGGGACCAAACAGTCTGCAAACCGTTTGGGACCAAACGGTCTTCAAACCATTTGGCTTTCCACAGTCGCTTATGTTTCGTTAAAATATAAAACCACATAATTACAAATAAAATCTAATTTTATTTCTAAGAATGTTGTTCTTACTCGTGATTTTCCACTTTTCAGAAATGGCATTATCAGCTAAGCATGCCTCAGGATCTGAAGACGCTCCTTTCTGGACAAAAGAGTAAATGATGGAAGACCGGGACAAACTCCAGAAGATCATAGACACCTACAACAAGACTGGCCAGGCCCCACCAAAGTTTAAAATCATAGATGTCTTATGTGACATTGACCGCCTCAACAAATGTCTAGCTGAGGCACCTGAAGAAGAAATAGAAATATCCTCTAGTGATGAAGGCTTTGAATACAAGACAAACTCTGAGAACGAGTCCCCACCTGAAAAATCAAAGGGGAAACAAAAGGTCCAGGAATCAGTAACTGGACAACCCACAAGGAAACAAGCAAGAAAGCAGGTCCGACCTGTCACTGCAAGGGAGCAAACCCTGGTAGGAAATACTCCACCAATCACCACCTCCGCTGCCGCTCCAGCAACCATTACTGTTCCCTCTTTCCTTCCCGTCACCACCACAACACCATTACCAGAAAGCCTTTACATACACACCGCCCCCTCCACCGACAAAATCCTAAAACCCACAAAGTACGTCTGCTCCAGCATACTACTTAAGATGGGGATGCACGACTGAATTTTCAACATGCTAGATAAAGCCAACCTTGTAAGGCTGTGTTTGGTACCTGAGATCTCATATTCTGAACCCACAACTGAATTCTTCACCTTTCTTAACAAAGAGCCCGTCGACATCATGGATAGATCACAGGATGGAGGTGACCGTAGGCTGGTCACCACACTCTTCGGCAGCAAGGTTGTCATAACAGAAAATATGTTGAATGAAATCTTTATTGACAATCAGGAGCAGCTAAAGAAGGCCAAGGCTGTGGGAACTGAGAATCCTAACTTCAACAGACACAACTTTTGGAAATCTCTGACAGGGCTCCCCACCTATGATGCAAAAACATGCAAGACATCCAACATACAATCTAGACTAGTGCGCACTTTACATAAAATCCTCACTGGAGCACTCTTCCCCAGGACAGAAGGAGGGAATGTTATAATTTTGGATCTCTTTGTTCTCTGGTCCATTCTACATGGGATTCCAGTCAACATTGGATGTCATATGATCCAGAAACTATCAGCTTATGCCCTGGGAAAGGAAATTTGCATGGGAGGTCATGTCACATCCATCATCAAATACCTCAAGATGGATAGACCTTTACCTAGATGCACACAAATAAAGGGTGACATCCTCACTAACAAACAAACCTTGAAGAACTCCTTCATTATGAAGGAGAAGGATGCAAAACTACATTATGTTTTCTGCCCGACAGTCAAATCATCCAGAACCCTATTACCGCTTCTGGAGATCGCAGATTACGACAAGGAAAAGCTCATCTTCACTGATGAGGAGCTTACCAAACTCATAGCTATGGTCAAAGCGCCAACAAAGAAAATAAAGGTGGGACAGACTGAACTCAGCATCAACGCCCCGACAGCTAGGACAACAAAAATTCCTGTGAAATGACCATCCACAAGACTTTCACAGAATCAACAGCTGTCGGGGACACCAACTTCCAAACCACATCCAGAAGACAACCCCCTCCCCGACGATCGCATCACCACCTCATCTTTAGACTCTTTCATTATGAGTCTAAATGATGAGCTAACCGCCACCACCTCACCACCCTCCACCTTTCCAACATCCACCACCCTTCCTTTTTTCCCCACAACCACACTACCACCCGCATCCTCTTCTTCACCCCTTTTCCCTTCGGGATCTCCCTTCTCCACTCCTACGCCCATCTTTACCACTTTCCCCTCCACCTCCACAATCTCTACCCCATCACTATCACTCCCACCGCTTTCACCAGAGATACCACCACCTTTCCCATCTACCACCACCCCGCCACCGCTGGTGACCCCATTCATAGTCACCACGCAGTTCGCGGCACCATCAGTGTCTCTTCCGCATGACACTACCACCATCCCACACAAACCCCAGCCACCCCACCCTCCCGCTTCTGGGGTCCCTTTTTTCAATATCGGTGAGGAATTCGGATGTCAATTCGACGTCATCTAAAACCTCCTCACCGATCCTTCTAACGTTTTGCATTCTATTTTTTCTTGTGTGCAGGGATTATCCAAATAGGTGGCCATGATCGGAGAACAGAACCGCGCCTTGCCCAACATCCTCTAAGGTTTTCAGCAATGACAAGATGATGTGGCTAAGCAAGTTGATCACATCAACAGCCACTACAACAACTTGCCTGAGCTAGTCCTTGGAGCGAAGCGCCAGCAAGAAGCGATGGCTAAGAAAGTCGATGAGATCTCTATGCAGATTCAACCTCTGCCTGAGACTCTCCGCGAGCTCAAGAAGCAACAAACAGCTCTTAGCACGCGCTTGGACAACATCAGCAGCACCCTCACACACCTAAACAATTGCCAAGAGGAGTCAACAAATACTGAAATCCAGCAACTACGTGCTCAAGTAACAGATCTTACAACTCGACTCCTCTCCGCCGAAGGCCGATATAACGATCTCAAAGAAACACACAACTCACTGCTCGAAACACAAGAGCATGTGCAAGTGGCGTTCGATGAGTTACAAGCCACCCATCGGCGGTGCAAAAAGAAAGCCAGCAAGAAGCTCGCAGCCAAAGCATCAACTACCAAAGATAGTAACAATGACGAAGAAGAAGACTCCGACTCCTCTGCCAATTCTAACAACGACACCACTTCCTCAGGTGACAAATATGATGATGGATAGGACCCAGGCCAAGCAGTAGAACCTTCTCTAAAAGGTTCCGACAAAGGTCACCAAGAAGGTGGACACCACCCCAAGTCCCCCCACAATGAAAATATAAACATGTCATATGGGGACCAATTCCTTGATTATTCTGCTTTGGGATCCATTGGGGAGTCTGCTAAAGATGCGACTTTTGGTGAGTTCCACCAATGTATATTAGGAACTAGCGCAAGCCCAACAGCAACAACCGCTCAAACTTTCTCCGCACTTGACAAATCAGTGCATTTCCCCCAAGACCAGGATGAGTCAGAACGTGTGCGTTTAGATACATATGATGAACTCGATTCTGCTTCTGATTCAGATGACGATCTACAAGACTATGCAGCAGTCCCGGAACAAACCTCCTCACCCCCCCCCGCAGGAGCTCCCCCCGCCACCACCTCTACCGCATAAGATGCACGATTTAGATATGGCGGCCATCTCCACACTAGATGCTCATGACATTTTTATACTGAACACTATTGTCGACGATGCCAAAGCGGGGGAAGACATCATCTACCATAACACAAAAACTAAGCGCAAGTTGACATGAGAAGACTTCTGCAACATCATGTGACCACGGTCCACGATGTGAATGGCAATCTTCTGTGTCCTACTCACCAACTGTATAGAAGTGTAAAGAAGCCCTAAGAGGCAGAAGCCAGTTTTTAACGCCTCACCTTCTCTGTCTATTGACATTTTATACAAAGATATACGATCAAAGTCAATAGAGCGGCTGCGTGCTGGTTTAGCACGACGGGCACGTTATCTTACCGTTCCCTTTCAAGTTTCAGACCACTAGTTATTTATGATTGTAGACACTGAGTCTCGCGACGCCAAGGTATATAATTTTTGCGGCACTGAGCTACCTTCTGACACAATAAATTTTGTTGGTGAAGAAGCAGGCGAGGCAAGATGTATAACCTTCTGGCTGGTTAAGTTAATTTGGGCTGCACGCCCATCCCTCCACCAAGACTGGAGCCAACCCTGGTTCCAAATAATTAATCCGCAAGTTCAAGCTACCGAGGGATCTGGGGACTGCGCTTTTTGCACCATCCGTCACATCCAAGCGTTGGACCAAGAAATCCCTTTTATAGATCTAGTCGCTGAAGATTTTCACTCCTTGCGAGGGTGTTACGCCATGGAGCTCATTTGTGATAGAAGGTTCTTCAAGGACCCGACAGTGGCACCAGATGACGTCCCTCGTTACCTTTTTTCAGCAATACAACGTCCGCAGAGGTGACCTTTCCGACAGACTTTGAAAGAGTTGGAGAAATCCAAGGAGCCAGCCACAACTCCCGAGCAAAGTAAAAGTGACATAGATCTTTTGTCTGCCATACAACCAACTTTCTCAGACTTTGACCTCAATGCTTGCAAGGGTCTCTCTGACATTGAACTACGCCTCATCATGTCGAGGCTTTCCGCCGAGAAGGATGAACTCATATTCATGTCTGGTGACATTCTAATAATGGTAGACACGCTTCGAGAGACTATACAGTTTAAAGGATCTCTCTCCGTAAGCCTATTGGCTGCCTATCAATTTCTCCTCGGCCAAAATAATCCCACAACATATATGACATCCCCATACATGAAGGATGATCTTTTAAAGATAAAGAACTTTGTCACAACAGAAGCGCTAATCTCCTTTCTACAACACACAACCCCAAAGTTCATCATGCTACCCTTCCTTTATCATGAGCACTGGATGCTTCTAGAAACAAACCTTCTTGAAGGAACAACTACAATCTATAACAGTTCCGACAGCCAGTACAATCCCCGACAGAAGAATTACGTCGTTACACCAAAAATGCCCACGGAGGTAGTGGCGAAAGAATGTGCTGACAAATTAATCGCCTTTTTGAGTCAGCATACAAGGGCTTACGACAAAGAACATTTTCATCGCCCTTCCTTCAGCCACAAATGCCCCCAACAAATTCGGGAATCAAATGACTGTGGCTTCCACATCCTCTACTGGATGTACACCATCATGGTCCTTCAAAGACCAGTAGAGGATATGACTCACATGGATTATCACGCTCTATGCGGACAGTTTGTAGGTAATCTACTTCGAACACCAGGGGCAAACTCAGGATTAACTTAGCCTGTAGCCCTTGTCATCGTACTTCTCAACCTATCACTTTGACACTCTGAGGACAGAGTGAGTGATAAGTTAGGGGGGGTACATTAGACAAGGGCGAGGTATCATTTCTAACCCCTCTTTTTCCATCTTCTCCTTCCTTTTTGTACATATTTTCTTATTTTCCTTTACACTTTTAGAATTCTTTTTATTTAATTCTTTTGGAATAAAATCACCTTCAGCTAACTGTAGAATCATGGTAGTCCTCAAAAGTAAATAGCACTTAGACATATAATGGCGACTTAATAATGTCTCTCCACCATCGATTTTCATGCTTTTGTTTCACTTCTATATCTGACTCTCCACATGTCAATATCAAGGTGGAAATAAGCCAAGCTCTCAAGGATGAGAGGGGCATCAGGAGACTTCCAAATCAAGAAGTCTTGTAAGAGGACCACAAAAAGATACCAAATAAGTGCATGTTGAAAAACTCTAAGAATAGTTTTCCTCTCTTCAAATAAAAGAGGCTTGGCCACCCAAAACAATCTCCCAAAAAACCCCAAAACCCAAGCCTGCGAGTCTTCGAATAAAAGCCAGAGAGTTGAATAAAATTATGAGAGTTGTGCCATAAATAAGGATCTATATAAAGAACCAATGAAGGTCTCACCCGACCGGCACATTCAGCTGCCCTCACGAAGGCAGATGTGTCATGCCCGGTAGTGAAACCCTAAGGTATCTAAATATATGAAAGGCTTATAAAGGACTCACCCGGCCAGTACATTCAACTGCCCTCACAAAGGCAGATGTGTCGTACCCAGTAGTGAGTTTCTAAAAGCATAAACAACCCCTCCCCCACTTGAAGGGGGAGTTACACTTCAATCCTTTAGCCAACCCTCATACCCACTCTAGCTTCCAGTAGGTTCTTCAGAGAGGTATAAAGCTGATTAGAGTCAACAACATGCACAGAATAAAAGTGGTCATGATGCAAGCTACGAGATACGGAAGGAACTTGAGACCCAAGAAACTCTCAAAACCTGAAAGAGTCAAGGCAAACAATAAGACCTGATATGACTTTAGGAGAACTCAGGTTGAGAATTGAAGCAAGAGTATGGAAATCCTAACTAAATAAAATCGCCTCACCATTATACGTCTCAGCTCTATCTAACTTAAGGACAAGCTAGACTCTAAGTTAGGGGGGGTGATAACCTCCAATCTTGGGATGATTATCTCAGTCTTTTCTTTAGTTTTCTACACTCTTTCTCAATTAAAATTATACATAATACCTAAATATTCCCTCTTATTGTAAATATACTATTAGACTAACTTATCCCCTTTATATTTACAGAAAAAGACACAAAAAAATCATAAAAGACTCAACCAACCTCAAGACCGCATAAGCTCAAATGGTCCCAAGACCGCATGAAGCCAATTGATCCCGAGACCGCATGGAGTCACACTGTCCCAAGACCGCATGAAGCCAATCGGTCCCGAGACCGCATGGAGTCACACGGTCCCAAGACCGCATGAAGCCAATCGGTCCCGAGACCGCATGGAGTCACACGGTCCCAAGACCGCATGAAGCCAATCGGTCCCGAGACCGCATGGAGTCACACGGTCCTAAGACCGCATGAAGCCAATCGGTCCTGAGACCGCATGGAGTCACACGGTCCCGAGACCGCATGAAGCCAATCGGTCCCGAGACCACATGGAGTCACACGGTCCCAAGACCGCATGAATCCAATCGGTCCCGAGACCGCATGGAGTCACAGGGTCCCAAGATCGCATGAAGCCAAACGGTCTTGAGATCCAAACGGTCTTGAGATCCAAAAGGTCTTGATGTCCAAACGGTCTTAAGATCCAAACGGTCTTGAGTTCCAAACGGTCTCCAAACTGTTTGGACTTCACTTAAGGCCTATAAATAAGACCCCAAGGGTCCTCCAAAAGATATCAAGTTTTCAGACATCCAGAGGTTGCCTCGATCACTCCAGAGCAAATCTGGCTTCCATCCTCCACTCAGGGGCTACCGGTCTGAGATCCACACTCCATCTCGAAGCTTCTTTCTCTCTCTCTGCCAAAGAAGGTGGGAAGAGGGGATCTCATCATCACGCATCCTATGAAGTTGGTGGATCATCTCTCTCTCCAAGGGGTTGACTTTCCTATTTCCTTTGTGGGGATGACGCTCTCTCTCTCTCTTCTTGCCTCCTTCTTTGTCCTAGTTATGAGCGAGTAGTCTCTCTCACTGGGGTGCGGGGAGTAGACCCGCTACCCATGTTTTCATCTCATGTAAATGTAATCCATAGTTTGCAATATAGAGATTATATCTTTTCAGTTCAACACCAAACGTTTAATGAATGCCCGTTGCTTGATCACCAACTTGTGTTATCTTTTATCTTTTAGTATGAATTGTCTACGTTTGTACTATTAGATTCGAAACTCATTTGTATGTTGGTTCTTGGTGCATGTATCCACCATGTGCTTGTTTTGATATCTAGGATTGCTTTCGAGAAGTGGAGTAAACTCACTCCCAAATGTTGTACTTTCATACTATGAAATGGAATCAGTTGACATATAAAAGTACAACTTTGGCAAGTCGAGGAATGCACTATGAGAAGGGAATGATGCAAAGTAGTTGACCATTCGTTCGGGGATGGCTGGCGTTGCATCATTCCCACACTTTGTGTAGTTAGTTCTCTGAAAGGAAACTAAACCTACAAAGATACTAACTGACTAAACTCTTATTGCAGGTTATGTTTTATTTTGCATGTCTTGATCCATGTGTAGCGGCGGTGAAAACCGATCACACCCTAGTGACTTCTTATCATTGTTTAACTTCCTTAAATTTACTTGCTTACTTTACTTTACATGTTCTTAGTTTAAAAACAATCAAACCAACCTTTCGATCTAAATACCAACTAATAAGTGATTAAGTGAAATTCCAACATTTTCTATCTTGTTGCTACCAACAAGACCGTTGTCCTGTGGATTCGACCCTTAACTATACTACGATAAGACTTCCACGTATCTTAGCATACGTGGGTGGAGTTCTCTATCTAGTTTAAGCAAGGCTAAACCTAAAGACTTATCATCTTTAGGATTTTTAGTGGTGCACGCAATTCCACATAAGTGGAAGCTCCATCAACTTTTTAAAAACTTGGATATCTAACTTCTATCCACAAGAGCAGTCTATTCTAACTAATCCTCCTTACACTTTAATTCATAAATTCACAATGTAACACTTTACTGTTTGTCCTTTTCCATGTCATACCTAAAATGCCGACAAACAAAATGTCAGTCAACATAAATGAATATGCCGGTATGTGGGGGAAACAATAATCGTGCAACTATGATAACAGTGTAAGTAACCAAATATCATTGAAAAATCAAGGTTACATTTTAAGCAATACTACTCAATCCATACCTATCCCCTATCTCTGTGTTGTCCCTGTAGTGGACTTGGATACTATCTCTCTCATATGGTAGATCCTTACCCCCCATGGTCCTACCTCACACATAGCCATTAAGGGTTGGGGAGTCGCATGGCCCTAACCAAATGCATCCCAATATCTGACTCATGGTGACTTGATGGACCTACCCCATAGGTAGCCATGTACTAAGTCATCCAATGACCTGATGAACCTACCCCATAGGTAGCCATGTACTAGGTCAACCTATCAAGATATAGAGGGGACTAAGATCTTAGCTAGTAGGCATATTATCTTAGGTGATAGTCGTATCCATATTATAGTATGCATGAATTAAATTCATCCAATAGTTTAATTCAAGCAACTGATGAAAACTTCGAAAATCCTCAAAAAACTAGTTCGAGATATTCATAAGCGTAACCACATGCCTGTCAGGCTGATTTGGTATAGAAATAATCCAATCAATGTAAGAAATCCAATAGGTAAGCAAGCACACAAAGAGATCTTGAAATATGCATATAATTTCCAATCATAAATCATGTCATCAAGATATATTAAACCTAGTTGGCTTCCTGGGGTTTCTAGTCCACTTTTAGGGTTTCCATTGCAGTTAGGGTTTTTCTTGTACTTTTATCACTACAAACCCTAGTTAGGAAAAATTTCTCTTAAACCCTAATGATTCTAACCTATTTCATTCAACAAGATTAGGATCATCTTCCAACAACATATTATCACATATATCAAATTAAAAGTGATCTTTTTCTATTTTACCCTAAATTAGGGTTTCTAAGTGCTTAATCATTCTTATTTGGTGTAAACCCTAAATCATGCAAGAAACATCTAGATCAGGTACAAGTTCATTATTAACTAACAACAGGTTGCAAATACTCAATTTCAATAATTAAGTAACATGAACTCAACCAATATGCTCAAATAGGGTTTCTTAATCTAATAAATATGCACTTTTCAATAGATTAACACACTTTTGCAAAAGGGAACAATTTTAGGTTCTTAAACCAATTTTATTGTGTTCTTCGTATTTTTCTAAGAAACTTTCATATATAAACTTTTCTCATCGGAGTTTTCTATGAATTTCTATGATTTTTGCAAAGAGAAACACTTTTCTGGATCATTTATTATTTTAAGAAAAATGTAGGCCGTTGGATTGATGATTCATTGGACCACGCTGGATCCAACGATCCCCAACTACATGGCTCACCCGTGATCGAAATAACCAAAGGACAATATGGTCCTTACCTGAACTAATGGCACGGAGGGGCTTTTTGGTAAAGATGTGATAACCTCCCATTTTGTGACGTTATCTTATTTAGTTATCTTTAATTTTCCATACTCTTTCTTAGATAAATTAGATAGAATCATTAAACTTTTTTACTGTATTGCGGATACACCAATAAACTAACTTTTCTTCTTTTTCATTACAGAAAACACAAAAAAAATTACAAAGACTCCTCACGGTCCCAAGACCGGGAGGAGGCCTCGCGGTCCCAAGACCGCGAGAAGGCCTCACGGTCCCAAGACCGCGAGAAGGCCTCACTGTCCCAAGACCGCGAGAAGGCCTCACGGTCCCAAGACCGAGAGAAGGCCTCGCGGTCCCAAGACCGCGAGAAGGTCTCACGGTCCCAAGACCGAGAGAAGGCCTCACAGTCCCAAGACCGTGAGAGAAGGCCTCACGGTCCCAAGACCGCGAGAAGGCAAATGGTCTCAAGACCGTTTGAGACCAAACGGTCTCAAGACCGTTTGGGCTCAACTTGAGCCTATAAATAGGACCTCAAGGGTCACTTCAAAGGCATCGAATCTCAGACGTCCAGAGGCTGCCTCTCTAGCTCCAGAGAACTTTTGTCTTCCATTCACTGCCTCAAGGCTGCCAGTTTGAGATCCATGTTCCATCACCAAGCTATCTTCTCTCTCCTCTCAACAGCAAAGAAGGTGGGAAGAGAAGATCCATCATCAAGTCAACCACGAAGTACGAAGATCGTTGCTCTCTTCACCAAGGGTTCAACTTTCCCTCCTCCGTGGAGATGACGTTCTTTCTCTCTCTTCTCGCCTCCTTCTTTGTCCTTGACATGAGCGAGTAGTTTCATTCACTAGGGTGAGTAGCCCGGCTACCCATGTTTTCATTTCATGCAAAGTAATTCAATAATTTGTAATAGAGATACTCTTCTTTTCAGTTCAACATCAATTGTCTAATGAATGCTAGTTGCGTGATCATCAACTTGTGTTACTTATTATCTTTTGGTATGAATTGTCTATGTTTGTACCCTTAGATCTGAATATCGATTGAATGTTGGTCTTAGATGTATGTAGTCACCATATGTCTGTTTCGGTATCTAGGAGTGCTTTCATGAGTGGAGTAAACTCACCCCCATCAATGCACTTTCATACTATGAAATGGAATCAGTTGACGTATGGAAGTGCAATCTTGGTAAGGTCGAGGAACACATTTCATGAAGGAGTAATGCAAAGCATGTGACCATTCATTATGGTATGTCTGGAATTGCAATACTCCACACTTCTCGTAGCTAGTTATCCGAAAGGAAGCTAGGACTACAAGATACTAACTGATTTGACTCTCTTTGCAGGTTGTTTTATTATGTTGCATGTCTTGATCCATGTGTAGTGGTGTGAAACCCGATAACACCCTAGTGGCTTCTAATCATTGTTTACAACCTTAATCTCTACTTTCTTGCTTTACTTTCCTTGAACTTAGTTTAAAACCAAATCAAACTTTCGATCTAAATATCAACTGTCAAGTAGTTAAATTCAACTAAAAACATTTTCCATCTTGATTTCATCAAGACCGTTGTCCCGAGGATTCGACCCTTAACTATACTACGATAAGACTTCCGCGTGTCTTAGTACACGTGGGTGGAGTTCTTACCATAGTACTAGCAAGGCTAAACTTAGGGATTCATCATCTCTAGGATTTTTAGTGGCGTTGCAAAACTCCATCAAAAATTGGCGCCGTTGCCGGGGACAACGGAACATTTTAGTTTTTACTTAACAACTTATTGGTTGATTAGAATTTTACACTTTTTCTTGATAACTACTCCAAATCTTCTTGATTTCTTCATTTCCTTCCATTATCTTAACGTGTGATTTTCTTTCTACTCAGGTAGAAAACGTGTATGCAACCCCCGCATAGCATCGGATTCTCCCCTGAACCAGAGTACGACTCTGAGGTAGAAAGAAGTTTCCACCGAAGGATTAGACTTAACCGCCAAAGAGCCAGACAGATGGCTGAAGAGCAACACCTTGTTGCAGAAAGAGTTAACGCCGCCATAGCAGCACAATGAGCACAACTTATTGCAGACACTCGTGCTCAAGTGCAAGCTGATATTCGAGATGAGGAACAAGCCCGCATCCAAGCAGAGCATGCTGCTGCTCAACTTGTGCTAAGAAACAAGCAACTTCGGGATTACGCAGTCCCGAAGAATTATGAAGATGATCATCCAGTCCGACCACCGATTATTAACATACCAAACTTCGAAATCCGGATGCAATGGATCCAGATAATGCAAGGCATTTCTTTTTCTGGAGCACCCGGGGACGATTGCATGGATCACCTTAAGAGATTCAAGTCACTCTGCCGACTTGTACCCCACGCAGGAATCGCCTTGGAAGCAATAATGTTACACCTTTTCCACTTCACCTTATCTGGAAGAGCACTAAGCTGGTACAACGCTTTGGATAGACACCCCATCATCACTACTTGGACTCCTTTAGAAGAAAAGTTTCTTGAGAAATTCTTTCCACCTTCGCTAACCTATGAGATTAGGGGACAGATTAATCACTTTTTCCAACTACCTGGAGAAACACTTGCTGAAGCTTGGGAAAGATTCAAAGAACTCCTGAGAAAGTGTCCTCACCATGGCATATCTCAAAATCAACTAATAGAAACATTCTACAGAGGAGTAAGTGATGATATCAAGCAATTTCTCGATTCCTCATCTGGAGGAAATTTTATGAGAAAGAACTATGAAGATGCTTGGGATATAGTTACACTAGGGGCCGAGAACCAATCCAATTGGGGAAGGTCATCTAACCAACCCAAGGGAGTTCTTAAAGTATACAAAGGTGAAGAATCAATGGAACTCAAGGCCATTGCAGAGGCCCTGAAGACTATTGGTAGCAAGCAACAAGCCCTCGAAACTTCTTTCGGGGAATATGACAAGAAGAAAAGCTCTCAGGTTCAACAAGTAAAAGTAGCTACTGGAACTTGTGAATCCTGTGATGCATCTGATCATCCCACATTATCATGTGGTTTGTTGTACAATGTCATGATGGATTTACAACCACCTATGCCGCAATATGAACCCATTATTGAGCATCCCGAGGACCAAATGCCAGAGCAAGTCAACTCCATCCATTCAATACCTGGCCAGGTGTACTACAATCCAGACAAACCAAGGAACCATCCTGGTTTCCAATACGGGAATCCTGCAGGGACCGCCAACCCACAACAGCAGACTCAAGGTGGATCTTTCAATAGACAACCGCCAGGATTTCGGAATAACTTCAGTCAAGGGAATTATAGACAGGGTCTCCAAAGATCTAACTATCCCAGAAACCCTTCTTACCAATATGGCCATCCAAGTCTGCACCCGCAGCTACAACAACCTCAGTTGCAGCAGCCCCAACAACCACAATTAACTGCACCTCTACAACAACCACAAGGACAGCAAGTCACTCAGTATCAACAGAGGGGTGCTCCTCCCCAATCATCTGATGAAATATCCTTTATTAGACAAATGCTTCAATCTCAACAGACTATGCTTGCAAACCAGCAAGCTCAACAAAAGTCCGTAGAATCCCAACTGGCACAGATTGCCGCTCAATTGAAGCCACAAGACGGAACTTTTGCTGGGCAACCAGAGGCAAACCCGAGACATAACCAAAACAGACCAGAACAACTGAATGCTGTCACCACACGGTCTGGTCGTGTCCTGCCTGATGTCACCATAATCATACATGATGATGATGATGTAGCCATTCTTTCCCCAACAGGAAATTCAAGCATAGAAACAGAAAATTCTACTGAGAAAGAAAAGGAAAAGGAACCAATGCCAGAGGTCCCACCCAGAATTCCTTATCCAGACAGGCTGAAAGGGACCAAAATGGATACTAGGTTCCAAAAATTTAAAGAAGCTATGAAAAAATTATACATTGATATTCCTTTCCTCAATGCTCTTTCCGAGGTGCCCACTTGGGCCAAATACCTGAAAACCCTCTTGTCAAGAAAGTATATGACAGAAGAGCATGAAACAGTGAAACTTGCTCAGACCACTTCAGACATTCTGCTAAACAAGATGCCAAAGAAAAAGAAGGATCCGGGTTCCTTCGGTATCCAGTGTTCTATTGGAAATGGTTCCAGAAAGAAAGGATTGGCAGACTTAGGAGTAAGTATATATATTATGCCCTATTCGATATGTAAAAGATTAGGCTTCACTGATTTGTTACCTACGACAATGACAATTCAGTTAGCCGACTCTACCATAACTTCCCCTCTTGGAATTATCGAGGATATTCCTGTCAGAATAGGAAAGAATTCTTATGTCCCGTGCGATTTCGTTATTATGGACATCCAAGAAGACCTGAGATACCCGATAATCTTTGGAAGACCTTTCCTAGCTACTGCCCGAGCACTTATCGATGTTGAAGCAGGAACTATAATCTTGAGACTTGGGAAGGAAGCTTTCCAGTTCAGAGTTCTTAACAGCATGAAAGGTCCAAGCATTCAAGAGGAAGTTTTTCTCCTGGATGCTATATATCAAATGTCCCAATTAGAAATGTCCGAACCCTCCGATGAGCTGGAAAGTGCCTTGACAAACCCGGAAGTAGAATTTTCGGCAAACGAGCTAGTGCAACAATGCCTTCAATATTTAGAAAAAGCTGAAGAAGACCCAACAGCCACCTTTGAAGAACTCAAGGCTGTCACCGTTATAGAAGCGACCGAGCCACCTAAGGCTCCTGAATTGAAGGCCTTACCCGAAGGACTCAAACATGTCTTCCTTGACAGCGAGAAACTTTGTCCAGTGATTATCAGCTCTACTCTGGAAGAAGATCAAGAAAACAGACTTCTTGATGAGCTAAAGAGACACAAGAAAGCTATCAGATATAAAATGACTGACTTAACTGGTGTAAACCCAGCTTTATGCATGCACAGATTTCCTATGGTGGAAGAATTCAAACCATCGAGGGAACATCAAAGGAAGTTGAACCCTAATCTCAAGGAGGTAGTTCACATCGAGGTTCTCAAACTCCTGAAGGCAGGTATCATCTACCCAATCTCGGATTCTCAATGGGAAAGCCCCGTGTAGGTGGTCCCTAAAAAAGGGGGGACTACTGTTGTTCTTAATGATAAGAATGAACTGGTACCTACTAGAATAGTAACTGGGTGGAGAATGTGCATAGATTACAGAAAACTTAATAAAGCAACAAGGAAAGATCATTTCCCCTTGCCCTTCCTAGATGAGGTCCTCGAGCGCTTAGCTCATCAGAAATTCTTCTGTTACCTCGATGGGTATTCCGGGTTTTACCAAATCCCTATACACCCGGAAGATCAAGAGAAAACTACTTTCGCCTGTCCTTTTGGGACATATGCTTTCAGAAGAATGCCATTCGGGCTTTGTAACGTGCCAACCACTTTTCAGAGATGCATGTCTGCTATCTTTGCAGGATTAACAGAATCTATAATGGAGATATTCATGGATGATTTCTCAGTTTATGCAAACTCTTTCGACAACTGTCTGCTCAACCTGGTTCAAGTTTTACAAAGATGCGAGGACACAAACCTCATCTTAAATTGGGAAAAATGCCATTTTATGGTAACGGAAGGTGTTGTCCTCGGACACAGAGTGAGCGACAGAGGGATCGAGGTGGATCAAGCAAAAATTGACGTCATCTCAAAATTGATGCCACCAAAAGACGTAAAAGGGGTACGTGCTTTCTTAGGTCATGCTGGGTTTTACAGAAGATTTATCAAAGACTTCTCAAAAATTGCAAAACCTATGACACAATTGCTGACCAAGGACACATAATTTAACTTTAACCAAGAATGTTTGCAAAGTTTCACAACTCTGAAAAATGTCTTGATTTCCGCACCCATTCTAAGAGCTCCAGATTGGTCACAACCATTCGAAATCATGTGTGACGCGAGCGATTATGCCATAGGGGCCGTATTAGGGCAAAGAATTGACAAGAAACCCTATGTTATATACTACGCATCCAAAACGCTGGATGAAGCACAGAAAAATTACACCACTACAGAAAAGGAATTCTTAGCTGTCATCTACGCGTTCGAGAAATTCCGCTCATACCTGATTGGAGCTAAATTCATTGTCTACACTGACCACTCCGCTATACGGTATCTAATTCAGAAGCAAGATGCAAAACCTAGACTTATCCGCTGGGTATTAATGCTTCAAGAATTCGATTTGGAAATCAAAAACAAAAGCGGGGTGGAAAACGTCGTCGCTGACCATCTCAGCCGTATTAGAGTCGAGGATGAAGACAAAGTACCTATCCGAGACTCCCTCCCGGACGACCAACTAATGAACGTCGCTAATGGATTCCCCTGGTATGCCGACATTGTTAATTATTTGGCAACAGGAATCATTCACCCGTCCGCATCCTATCACGACAAAAAGAAGTTCATTCACGACGCTAAGCAATATTTCTGGGACGAGCCCTATCTTTTTCGCTTCTGCGCAGATGGACTCTTCCGTAGATGCATTCCAGAGACGGAAATCACTTCGGTTCTTGAGCACTGTCACTCAGGCCCCACTGGGGGCCACATGAGTTCTAAAAAGACAGCTCTTAAAGTCCTGCAATCTAGCTTTTATTGGCCTACCATCGCAAAAGACGCACATGAATACGTGCGATCATGCGACAAGTGCCAACTATCTGGGGGAATTACCAGAAGAAATGAAATTCCATTGAGCATATGGCAAGAAATCGAACTCTTTGATGTATGGGGAATAGATTACATGGGCCCTTTCCCCTCATCCTACGGATTCATGTACATCCTAGTTGTTGTGGATTACGTGTCAAAATGGGTAGAAGCTCTACCGACCATCTCTTGTGATTCAAAACCGGTAATAAAGATGTTTAAAGAGATAATATTCCCCAGATTCGGCGTCCCAAGAACGATAATATCTGACGGCGGATCACATTTCTTGGAACGGAGCTTTGAAACCTTATTAAGAAAATACGGAGTCAACCACAAAGTTTCTACACCGTATCATCCACAGACATGTGGACAGGTTGAAGTCTCCAATAGGCAAATTAAAGCTATCCTGTAAAAGACTGTCAATCGTCACCGCACCGATTGGTCCACCAAACTATCTGACGCTCTATGGGCTTACCGTACAGCTTTCAAAACACCAATCGGAACAACACTGTTTCGATTAGTGTATGGGAAGTCTTGCCATTTGCCAGTTGAATTAGAGCATAAGGCTTGGTGGGCCATTAAGCAACTAAACTTCGATCTCAAAGGCGCTGGTGAATTCAGACAACTGCAACTCCAAGAACTAGAAGAATTACAAATGACGGCCTACCACAACGCAAGAATTTACAAAGAACAAACTAAGATGTGGCACGATGGCCACATAAAAACAAAGGATATAATCGTCGGAGACAAAGTCCTCCTATTCAACTCCAGATTAAAAATGTTTCCTGGAAAATTGCGTACTAAATGGTCGGGGCCGTTCACAATAAAACACATATACCCGACAGGAGCTGTCATTATTCTCGATGATAATGGAGGAGAAAGGACCGTAAATGGTCACATATTGAAGAAATACCACACTCCGGCAGACAAATTATCAAGGCAAACCATAGAGATCCATGATCCTATAAAGTCAGCATAACCGGAGAAAAATCTTGTCGAGCCAGCGACGTTAAACTAAAGCGCTTCTTGGGAGGCAGCCCAAGACCTGAGTATCACCTTCCCTAATTTTCTAGCTTTTTATTTTGTTTTTTTTTACTTTCTTCGTTTTTTGTTTTTCTTTCTTCTTTAAATCTAAAAATACATAAAAACCCACATAATCTTGGGGCCAAACGGTCTCAAGACCGTTTGGGCCCTCGCGGTCTCAAGACCGTTTGAGCTCTCTCGGTCTCAAGACCGTTTGAGCCCTCGCGGTCTCAAGACCGTTTGAGCCCTCGCGGTCTCAGGACCGTTTGAGCCCTCGCGGTCTCAAGACCGTTTGAGCCCTCGCGGTCTCAAAACCGTTCGGTATGAGGCGCCTCCCCTATAAACCTATAAATACACCCCCTCGCCTACGTTTTCTCTTCTAGAAGCCCGAATTCCCGAGCCTTCCTGTTTCATTCCTCTCTGCGCTTTCCTTCTCCGACGCTGTCTCTGCACGCTTTCCTTCTCTGCGCTCAGAGCTTCGTCTCTGCGACGCGCGCCGCTCTTACTCTACTCCGTCGTCACTCCAGTTCTGACGCTCGTTGCACCCAGGCTCCTCGCCGTCCGCGCCAACAGGTTAACAACCCGGCGGTTCACCGCTCCACACCACCGATAAACAATCGCTTGCGTTCGAACTCCTCTTTGCCCTTGTCGCCGTCGTTGTTCGAACTCCTCTTCGCCCTTGCCGCCGTCGTCGTTTTCATGGTTCCTTGCCGACGAACAACCGCGCGGTTCATCTCCCGCGTGGTTCGTATTCCTCGCGGTCTCCAGACTGTGAGGTCTCTCGCGGTCTCCAGACCGAGAGGGCCGTCGCGGTCTCCAGACCGTGAGGTCCCTCGCGGTCTCCAAACCGTGTAAAAAAAAAAATTTGACCAAACGGTCTCAGGACCGTTTGAGACCAAACGGTCTCAAGACCGTTTGAAATCAATTCACTTGCAAAACTCTAATAATATTACTTTGTTATTATTTCAAAATTTACGATTTCTAACTTTTGTTTTATTGTCAATCATTTCAGAATGACTTCACCTGTGAAGCAAGGAACAACAGATGCTCCCTTCTGGACAAAAGAGGAATTACTAGCTGAACGAATAAATCTCCAAAACATAATTGACCAGTACAAAAAAACTGGACAGGTCCCAGCGCAAGTGAACCTGATTGAAGTCATGAAAGACATAAAGCGAATCAACCGCTGCTTAGATGAAGAATCTTATGAAGAGGAGGTAGAAGAGATTTCATCCGACGAGGTCTCAGAATACCAGCCTTCCCCTGAGAAAAAATCTCCCACTACAAAATCTAAGGGGAAGAGAATGGCTCAAGAATCCACAGCTGAGCCAGCACCTAAGAAGAGAGCCAGGAAGGAGGTTCACCCCGCCTCTGCAAGGGAAAAAATCCTGGCAGGGTACATCCCACCATCCACCACCACCACTTCCACCCCTGCCACAATAAGTGTTCCTATTTTTCCTCCCATCACCACCACAGCACCACCACCCGAAAACCTTCATCTCCATAACATCCCCTCCATCAGCCAACTCTTTAAACCAACCAAGTATGTCTGCCCCAGCATACTTATGAAGATGGGGATCTATAACAGAATCCTCACTCTTCTTTACAATTCAAACCTCTCCCGGCTATGCTTCGTATCCGAAATTCCCTACATTGAGCCAACAACGGAATTCTTCACCTACTTCCACAAAGAAGTGGTGGACATCATGGTTAAAGAAAGGGACGGTGGTGACCGCAGAATAACCACCAGAATCTTTAACAACGAGGTGGTCATCAGTGAAAATCTTCTAAATGAAATCTTTATCGATAATCAAGATACTAACTGATTTGACTCTCTTTGCAGGTTGTTTAATTATGTTGCATGTCTTGATCCATGTGTAGTGGTGTGAAACCCGATAACACCCTAGTGGCTTCTAATCATTGTTTACAACCTTAATCTCTACTTTCTTGCTTTACTTTCCTTGCACTTAGTTTAAAACCAAATCAAACTTTCGATCTAAATATCAACTGTCAAGTAGTTAAGTTCAACTAAAAACGTTTTCCATCTTGATTTCATCAAGACCGTTGTCCCGAGGATTCGACCCTTAACTATACTACGATAAGACTTCCGCGTGTCTTAGTACACGTGGGTGGAGTTCTTATCATAGTACTAGCAAGGCTAAACTTAGGGATTCATCATCTCTAGGATTTTTAGTGGCGTTGCAAAACTCCATCAAAATGCCACCTATCTTCTTCTTCCTTGCACCGAGCACAGCAGTGAGCCCACAGTCAACCTGGAGGTTGACTCTGAGGTTCCAACCATTAGTGAGCGTGATGAAGGTCTAGGAAGCTCTATCTTCCTACACCGAATTCGACTAGGCCCTCAATTGCTCACCACGACCATGCTACGACCTCCTCCTACTCGCCGGACTCTGGCGAGGCTTTTTGGGAATATGGGGGTGAAGGTCAGGGTAGAAGACGGAATTGGAAGCACAAAAACACTCCTCTCGGTCCTCCACAAAGTTTAGATTAGCAAGATAGCACGCTGTTACCCTCTCTCACCTTCCCCTATATATATGGTTGAAGGCAGGGATCAGTGAAATGGGAACTCTCCCAATCATCGACCAAATCCCTACAAAGTAGGGATGGTCCTCTTCGGACTTCTCTCCCCAGTTCAACGATGATATTCTCTCGATCTAACACCCTTTCCTTTTCCCGCAATGATCCTACTTTGGATCAACGCAAGTCTACCTGAAGCAAACTCCTTGAGCCAAAAGGGATTCATCTACGATCATTGGATCGTTATCCAATGGTCCACATAAAACCTGAAATCTTGAATTATCCAATTAAATTGTGACATCGATTTCTTAGGAAATTAATAACCACACTTTAGATAAGTTTGCAAATTGCATAACTCGGAAACCGTGCACTATTTTCCAACCAAATTTTAAGGGTTTCTCTCTCTTGCCTTTATCTACTTTCATGTCAAGTTTGAGTCCAAAATTCTAAAAGAATAGGACTATCTCTTCATAGGCAAGTTACTCTTTAAATAAATCTAAATAATGGTTATTTTCTCTTCCTTAAACCAAAATCTTGCTATATTAGACTCCTTGGACCCCAAAGAATCCTAGGATTTCGAAATCCTTTTTAAAGGATACTTAATATCCTTCTAGATCCATCTACATCCATTATTTGTCATTATCTTAATTATTTCTTTATTAAAAGATTTCTTTTCAAGGATTTATCTTTATCCTTTATTTCCTTTTTCTTATTTTCCAATTCTTCCATTAGAAATCATATGTAAATGAAATTCATTCAATTGTGGCCATCAATGCCACTTTCTAGAGATTTCTATGTTTTTCTCATAAATATATTGCTGAATATCCATTATCTTTTATCTTTTTCTATTATTAGGACTTTTCCTCTTTTCTTCTCTTTTATATCCATTATTGGATTAACATAATAGTAGGAATCACGAAATTTCTATCAAAAGGGAGATTTGCAAAGAAATCCCTTCGTTGAAGCAAAGCATGCAACCTTTTTCAAATAGGTCCATATTCATAAAATCGTTACATTTCAATTATGAATACATATGCAAAATTGAGGTTGTAACATCCTTCCCCTCTTATAGGAGATTTGCCCTCAAAATTCCACCAAACATAAAAACAATTCATGATAAAACTTTTCCATATCCGTCATTGTCTCCCATGTGACTTCATCCTCTCCATGGTGCATCCAAAGAACCTTTATCATCTTATAATCTTACATTTGAGTTCTCTCTCACCTTGGTATCTCATACCCTTACAGGTGACTCAGGGTAAGTTAGCCTCCATTAGGAGCTCACTAGGTTCATTACTCAACCCATGTCTTGGGTACCTCACATAGTGCTGTAGATCGGACTCATGGAACACATCATACATTACATCATCCTGAGGGGTAAGGCTAAACATAACCATCTCCACCAATCCATCCCAAATGGACCCATGTATTGGGGACTCAGCTTTCTCAGCTATAATTCAGAGGGGTCAGATTTTCATATCACATATTCTCCCACAGTGAACTACATGTCAGTCTTCTTTGCATAAGCTCACGATTCATGTCACCCCTAGGCTCTCTTTCAACCATTGCATGATCAAAGAGACTTCTTCTGCACACATTGTGGTCTTTTTCTGACCTTCATGAGGTCCCTTCACCAACATCATCTTAATGAAGCGGTGACCGACACTTCCTCCCTTACAGAGCTTCTTACATCCTGGTACTGGCTATGGTGGCTATCATCACATCTTACATAGGACATGAATTGTCTCCATATATCACCCTGAATGAGCACACACGCTCTCACCAGACCCTCTAGTCTAGATCATGCTAACCATTAGTTAGGGGTGATAAGTTGTACTTGCATTGAGTTCTTCATGTATCTACGTCCACCTCATGGAAGTGAATCTTTAGGTCATTTTCAAGAACCCTTGAACTCGCAACATGGTGTAGTTGAACCATCTCTCTCTCATATATATAGTTCAACTAGTTCTGTCTCCCAACAATACTCTCTCTTTCTATTAGATCATGTCATCTAGGTAAGGCGATCTACCATAACCCATATTGTATCCTGACCTTCCTTGGTCCAAGGGAGACTCACCACAAAATCTATAGTGATGAACTCCCATTCCCTCTCAGGGACTCTTTATCCTACATATCAACTCACTGGGTTATTGGTGTTCATCTTTCACCTCCTGTCATGTATGGCAACATGCCACATGCAACTTCATCTTAGGCATCCAAAGTACTACTTCCACTTACTATCTTCGTAGTACCATGGTGTATGGTGAACATAAAATCATGATCTCTTGTATGTCATGATTCCTCAAGATCGATTCCTCAGAAACCCTAAAACAACTTTAGTCGTGGGTTTCATCACCTTCTTTTCCAGAGAAGTGCATCTAAGATTCTACAACCATCCTTCTATTAGAACAAGCCCTTGGCTGGCTAACCAAGCTACCACTAACTTGATCAATGGATCTCGTTACATCCGAGTGTTAGCCAACCATATCTCATGAACTTAGGGTTCACCTAATGATCACCTCTTCCAGCCTTTCCACTAGCTAGACTAGGCGGCTGCATCTCAACAAGAGCATCCATTACCACTTTTCATCTTTAGGTGCTAGGTAACAGTGAAGACATACACCTCCAGGTATTCCACTTATTGTCTCATCCTGTACTTTAGGTCTATCTTCATCAAGAAAATTCAGAGATCATCTTCTTGGTTATCAAATTCAAACTTATATAACTCATAAATTCCACATAGCTCATGATAAGAACATCCTCATAAGATGACTACTTAGTTCTCTTGGTCTTTGTAAACCATCCACATATCATACCCTCCACAAAGGTACACTATTATCTCTATCCTCATATATCATAATAACATTTCAACTCACATCATCTTTATCCTTAGTGTATGGCATGCGTACTGCCCTATCTCTTACCCCCATAATGAGAGGAAATAAGCATTTGGCGGCCTTCCAAACATAGAGTTCTTCCCGTTACAAGAATAGAGGTGGTGCATCCCACATCGCCAACACACCTTCCAATCTAAGTTGAAACATGCAACACATGTCTCCACATCATGAACATTTCAATATTAGGTTTTCTATATGGAGAATTGGTCTCAAACCCACTTGGGTCATCACATGATCCTTAGTCATATCCTCTAGGTCTGTAGAGTGCCAACATTTTTGGGGTCATCCCACTTCCCTTATGCATCCATAGAGTTCCCTCTTCATCTTCCCTTTGGGTCCCATGAGTTCATGAAGGTGATCAATCTCCTAACCCATGGCCCTCAAACAATGATAACTATTACCTCCCTACCCTATGGTCATGTGCAACTAGGGAATTAGGTAACTCCTACTTCCATCAGTCTTATCCCTACCTAACCCTAGGATAAACTTAGGATTATAACATAGAACATATCCAACTTGAAACCTTACCTAAGTCTCCATCATCTCTCTCAGCATTTGTGGTCTGACTTACATCCTCTCATAGGGATCATGGCGACCTTCCTACCTCGGTCAGGCCCCATACTGGTTA
Organism: Alisma plantago-aquatica; assembly: GCA_963693085.1. Taxonomy (NCBI): domain Eukaryota; kingdom Viridiplantae; phylum Streptophyta; class Magnoliopsida; order Alismatales; family Alismataceae; genus Alisma; species Alisma plantago-aquatica. The sequence continues at coordinate 126,243,145 of OY856412.1, forward strand.
CTTCCATGGTAACACATCCATATGCACTTAGATATGGTTATCTAATGGGTCTGTAGGTTCATCCTCATACTATATACTCTCTACATAGCTTCTCAAGATCCTACGAGACCTCCTTAGGTTACCTCAAACCCAACAAAATCTGGTACATACCCTACATAAAGGTGTCTCTCCCAGGATGGGAGGAAACTACAAAGGTCTCAAATGTCCTTGCGTCTAGGGTTTACATCAACATGAGCATTTTTAGTCCTATCAAGCTACTAAGGCATGTAGCAAACAAACATACCACCTACTAAACCTTATTAGGTCTCTATGGTAGGTCATACTTGTTCTCATTCCTCAACATTGGACCATCATCATACATGCCCATGTCACCATCCTATATGTGAGGGGTTCATCAAACATATACCTTAGTCTAAGGGGTTTCCTTTTCCTCTAAACATGAGGAGTGCCATGCTCCCATGCGTAAGAACTCAAGCATCCGTGTGAGCATCAGGTGCACCAGGAACTACTTCTTCCCCTCTTTAGGTCTAGGAACTCTAGGTTCTCTTTTATGCATCAACCATCTTGCTGCATGCTCAGCTTTCCAACCATAAACCAAACATGTACGAGGTATATCATGCACGTCCTATAATCCTTCCACTTGAACAACACCTCAGAGTTGAGCCCTCCTCAAGGACAAACAACTAGGTATGAGGTCTTCCAAGTTGATACTATACCTTCTCAGGGTCTAAAGAACTCTTCTTCCTATCCTTAGAAGGTAAGGTAGGCACCTACTACTTTTGTAGATCGGTTCAAGAAGTGTCTTCCCCTTTCTAGGGTTTGGTTCCTCTAAAGGAAACCTAGATACCACAAGCCTCCAAGGATCATGCACGAGACAACCATAACCATCCACTTAGGTTGTACATACCTGACTTCTCAAAGTTCCTTATATCCTGGAGTCCAAGCTTCCAACCTTCTTTCTTGGGTCCTGCTATCTCTCTATAGAGCTAACCCCACAACCAACCTTACTGCTAGAGGTTCTCTCTCCATGAAGGTGGATCAAGCTCTCATGCATATCCCTATAGGTGTGAAACGTATGATCAAACCAATGTTCACTTAAGATTATCCATAACTCTTTATTCTTATCTCATAAGTTATCCCATATGCCCTTCTACCTGGGTTTTAACCTACTTCCAACAGTACTAACGCACTCTGGGTGCATACTATGCCATGCTCATACAAGCCCATAGGGTTTCTATAGGTTTTTCACTAACCTCAACGATGAAGGATTTATCCTTCACTCTAACTTGCACGACCTTCCCTAGGGTTGGGTCGCCAAATGTACTAGGTCAGCCAACCTCACATGGCTCATACTATGATAGGTATCCAAAACCAAAAGCATGTCAACCCACACACATGGTCGACCATGACGTCCATCTCATCATGCCATCTCTCTCTAACCACCCCTTAGGGTTAGGGTTAGCATCATCCTCAGAGGATGCACCATGTCTCTACTTTTAATGGATGTTTCTGCCTTCAAGACCAACTCTCTATTGATCCTCCTGAAAAGAAGGTCTAACATTATTTCTCTCCTGAGGGTATGACAACACATGTCATACAACCCTAAGCATGCAACTAATCTTTAGTCTATGCTTAAACTATTAAGCTTATGTCCATGACATCTTATTTACATGCTTTTCATTAATTTGGTGGAGGATTCCTTAACCTTATCATACATACCCTATCCTCAAGAGGGTGAGGAAGAGAGAGAGAGAGAAAACACGAAACCTTAGAATCTTAACAAAATTAGGGTTGATAAGGGATGAAAATAGATGAGAGAGTCCTAAAGGTATCTTATTTCAAGTCAGATCCTAAGACATTGGCTGGTCACTCACACAGATCTGGGAGTCCTCATATTCCAACTAGTGGTGTAGAGGAAAATATTGCCAGCCCCCGGACGTGATCCTTTTCTAGACACCTCTATTTTTCAAAAAATCCTCTAATAACTCCCTCGGTTCTATGGAATTTGTAAAATTTAATAATTACTAAAGATTAAATGAGGAACCAATGCTCTGATACCAATTGTAATGACCCCGCTCTCGGTAACCCCCAATTAAGGGAGACTAAGAGATCAGAGCCGTTATCCCAATTACCAGATCAAAGTTTCGACAAATAATCAATAATAGTTACTAAATTCTACCATACTATACTAAAAAGCTGTAATAAAATAAAACTTTTCATACCTTTTTAAAAACTTGGATATCTAACTTATATCCATCAAAGAAGTCTATTCTAACTAATCCTCCTTGCACTTTAATTCATAAATTCACAATGTAACACTTTATTGTTTGTCCTTTTCCATGTCATACCTAAAACGTCGAAAAACAAAACATCGGTCAACATAAATGAATATGTCGGTATGTGGATGAAACAATAATCGTGCAACTCTGGTAACAATGTAAGTAACCGAATATCATTTAACAATCAATGTTACGTTTGAAACAATACTACTCAATCCTTACCTATCCCCTATCTCTGTGTTGTCCCTACAGTGGAGTTGAATACTACCTATCTCATATGGTAGATCCTTACCCCCTTGGTCCTACCTCACAGGTAGCCATTACTTAGGGTTGTGGAGTCACATGGCCCTACCCAAAGGTAGCCCAATCTCTGACTCATGATGACTTGATGGACCTACCCCATAGGTAGCCATGTACTAAGTCATCCAATGACCTGATGGACCTACCCCATAGGTAGCCATGTACTAAGTCAACCTATCAAGCTACATAGGGGACTAGGATCTGAGCGTGTAGGCATATTATCTTAGGTGATAGTCATATCCACATTATAGTATGCATGAATTAAATTCATCCAACAATTTAATTCAAGCAACCAATGACAACTTCAGAAATCCTCGAAAACTAGTTCGAGATATTCATAAGTGTAACCACATAAATATCAGGTTGATTCAATACAGAAATAATCCAATCAATGTAAGAGATCCAATAGGCAAGCAAGCACATAAAGAGATCCTAAAATATGCATATAATTTCCTATCATAAATCATGTCATCAAGATCTATTAAACCTAGCTTGCTTCCTAGGGTTTCTAGTCCACTTTTAGGGTTTCCATTGCAGTTAGGGTTTTTTTTGTACTTTTATCACTAGAAACCCTAGTTAGGAAAAATTGCTCTTAAATCCTAATGATTCTAACCTATTTTGTTCAACAGGATTAGGATCTTCTTCCAACAACATATTATCACATATATCAAATTAAAAGTGATATTTTTCTCTTTTACCCTAAATTAGGGTTTCTAAGTGCTTAATCATTCTTATTTGGTGTAAAACACTAAATCATGCAAGAAACATCTAGATCAGTTTCAAGTTCATTATTTACTAACCAATAGGTTACAAATACTCAATTTCAATAATTAAGTAACTTGAACTCAACCAATATGCTCAAATAGGGTTTCTTAAACTAATACATATGCACTTTTCATTAGATTAACACACTTTTGCAAAAGGGGATAGTTTAAGGTTCTCAAACCAATTTATTGTATTCCTTGTATTTTTCTAAGCAACTTTCATATATAAACTTTTCTCATCAGAGTTTTCTACAAATTTCTATGACTTCTGCAAAGAGAAACACTTTTCTGGATCATCTGTTATTTTAAGAAAACCATAGGTCGTTGGATTGATGATTCACTGGACCACACTGGATCCAACGATCCACAGCTACGTGGCGCACCCACGATCAAAATAACCAAAGGACAATATTGTCCTTACCTGAACTAAAGGAACAGAGGGGCTTTTTGGTTAAAACGCCGCCTATCTTCTTCTTCCTCGCGTCGAGCATAGCAGTGAGCCTGCGGTCAACCTGGAGGTTGACTCTGAGGTTCCAACCACCATTGAGTGTGACAGAGGTCGAGGAAGCTCCATCTTTCTCTACTGAATTTGACTAGGCCCTCAATTGTTCACCACGACCATGCTACGACCTCCTCCTACTCGCCAGACTCCAGCTGTAACACCCCTGACCTGGGTTATACTTTAACCCTAGGTGTTTTGATTAAGAAATATAATTAAATGCTTAATGTCATCTTGTGAAAGGTAATTAGGGCTCAAGAGGAATTTTTGTTGTAATTCTAGTCCTTTTTGAACATTGTTGAAATCAATGTTTTGTTTGTTTTGGACTAAAGTGCAAAATACCCAAGTTGAGGGGTTTAAGTGCAATTGTGCATTATAATATGTTACTCATGTGTTGAAGCATCATGAGAGTGTAGATGATGTTGAGGTGTGGCTTATGGATGTCTAAATACCAAGAAAGAGCTGATAAAGCAATGTTTGTGCATTAAAACCTAGTTTTGGTGTAAAGTGAAATTTACCCAAAACCTAGGGTTCAATATGCAAATTACCACTTCAATCTCTTGGCATCATGTTTAGCAAATAAAATGAGAGGGGTGCCTCATTTGAATTATGTTGGAGGAGAGAGGATCTTGATATTAAAATAATCAAGATTTAATCCTAATTGAAACCCTAATTTAATTTAGGCAAAAATGAATGTATTAATTAAAGGGCCTTCAACCAAAATTAAAATGGTTGGATTCAGATGTATGTGTGACGTCCTTGAGCCTTGCAAGGCCCACGAAAATATCCAAGGGAGTGGATAACTCACACACAATTTTATAAGAAAAAGAAATATCCACTCACATATGGATATTAATATAATATGAATTGAGGTGCTTAATTTGCTTTTCTTTAAATCATGGATAATTGAGAGGGATAAAAGGCAAACAAGATAGCCTCTTCCCTAAGGAAGATAAGGGGGAAGAGGCGGCTACATTTTTGGGATTAAATGAATTTTTATAAGGAACTTTCTCTCTCCTTGATTTCCTTATAAAAAGACCCTTTACAAGCCAAATGGAAGGCTTTTTCGACCCCACTTCTTCTCCTTGCTTGGGAAACGACCAAGGGAGCTTAGGAGGATCAGGAGTACGACCCACAACCTTTTGGTAAGGATCTTGATCCATTTCACCTTGATTCCATGGTGGAAATAAAAAATAAATTATGAATTTCTTCCTATTTCGATCTCCTCTTCAATTCTAACCATTCCTTTTCACTCAAACCTTGAGGACGAGCCTTTGAATGGTGAAAGGAGTTGCATCCACCATTTTTGTCGTGGACATGGAGCTTTGGAGCTCAATTGGAGGCGGGTTTTATAACTTGATCCCTTTTTCATTGTTATTCAACCATTAATCTTGCAATTTCAATGATTCCTTCATTATCTTGTTTAATTGCTGGTTGAAAATGGTTATTTCATGAAATCAGAAGTTGTTAGAACTTCAAAGACGAAGGTAGATTATGATGACATCATCTTGGATACTTTTTCCAAAGAAATCATGGTTCATACAGTTTTGAGTTAATTGCTCATGCGGTTTCACCAAACCGTTTGAGAGCAAACGGTTTGAAACCGTTTGGGAGCAAACGGTTTCAAAATCGTTTGAGTGAGTTGACCAAGGGTGGACCGTTTGATATTACTGTTCCTAATTATGTTGTTTAATGACTCACCAAATATTATGGGTTAAATCCCAAGGAATCGTGAGTTGAAGGCCAATCAATTGGGCAAAGCCTAATTGGATTAAGTGCTGATTTTCAACTTGATTTATTTGCCTTTTTGGGAAAACGGTTTCAAAACCGTTTGAGAGGGTTGACCAAGGGTTTACCGTTTGAGATTCCTGTTCCTAATGATGTTGGTTAAAAACTCACCAAATTTTATGGATTAATTCCAAAGGAATCATGAGTTGAAGGCTAATCAATTAGGCAAACCCTAATTGGATTAAGTGCTGATGTTCAACTTGATTGATTTGACTTTTTGGGTTATTTAACCCAAACGGTTTCAAAACCGTTTGGGGATTACCCAAACGGTCTAAAGACCGTTTGGAGGTCACCCAAGACCTTTTGGAGGTCTAGGGTTGGATATGGTTAAGTGTTTGAAGGACAAAAGATATGGTGTTAACCCTAATCGGCTAAGTGCTGATTTTGCATTGGAATGAGTTGATGTTTTGGGATTGATTGATCCAAACGGTTTCAAAACCATTTGGGAATCACCCAAACGGTCTCAAGACCGTTTGGGGATCACCCAAGACCGTTTGGAGGTCTAGGGTTAAGCATGGTTCACCAATTGAAGGTCTAAAGGTACCAAATCACTTTGCAATTAAGTGTTGATTTGATGATCAACTCAATAGCTCAAACCCTAATGATTTTACACTAGAATCCAAGGGTTGGATGAAGCAAACGGTCTCAAGACCGTTTGGAGCTCATCCAAACGGTCTCAAGACAGTTTGGAGGTCACCCAAGACCGTTTGGAGGTCTAGGGGTGAGTATGGTTAAGCAATTGATGATCCAATGATACTAAGTTAAGTGTAATCAATTGCTGATTTGGTGATCAATCCAATGATCCAAACCCTAATTGGTTGACTTGGATTTTGATGATATGATGGCCAAACGGTCTTCACCTACTTGGCCAAACGGTCTTCACCTACTTGGCCAAACGATCTTCACCTACTTGGCCAAACGGTCTTCACCTACTTGGGCAAACGGTCTTCACCTACTTGGGCAAACGGTCTTCACCTACTTGGGCAAACGGTCTCAAGTACCACCTTTACCAAACGGTTTCAAACCGTTTAGACTTTGAAAGACCAAGGCCGTTTGGGGGTCAAGTAGTCAAAGTTGATTGTAGATTCAATTGATCAATTCAATTGGAAATCTTATGTAATGGAGGTCCAAGGTGATTGAATCTCTCGAGAATAGAGATGATGAATGACTCACTGATCCAATGATGATTAGTAATGATAATCAATGAAGGTACAAAGATTGAAACCCTATTAGTACCTAAGTGATTAGTGCCAATTAAGGGATGAACCCTAATTATTTATAGGATCAATGACTTGGTACACTATGTCATCATAGTTGTATGTACTTGGTTGAAGGGATGATATGACCTTATCAAGTTGAGATGATGTTAGCATGAATTCATAACATGAATATAATTCATGTGGTGATTAAGGGTATGATCCTTAAGTAAAGAGATCATGAAACCCTAATCATGAACATAAACCCTAATTAACAGGGTTATTGAATTCTAACCCTAATTGAGGGCAATTCTAAATGAAACCCTAATCCAGGGTAAGGATGTAGCCCTAATCTAGGGTAATCATAAGTGAAACTCTAATTTAGAGAAAAGAGATGTAAATCCCTAATTGGGATGAATAGTGAATCTCCAATTATGGATAATTGAATGAAATCCTAATAGAGATGAATAGTAGACCCAAATTGTGAGAAATGGTGGAAACCCTAGTTGAGGGTGATTCCATGAGAAACCTTAACTAAGTATTAACACCACATGACGTAATAATGTTATGTTGTGATAAGAGGCCCTAAGAAGGATGAAGGCATGTGAGACTCTAATGAGGAGTCATAATACATAAAGCCCTAATCTTGGATAATATGACAATGAATCATAATTCTAATCTTAAGTAAGGGTATAAAGAAACCCTAATGATGAGATAGAAGGAATGACCTTATAAAGGTGAAACATTTCATGTGGTTGAATATATGCAACCTAATTGTAAGCAATGTCTTTACCATTAGACAAGTCCATATCATTAAAGATAGTTGGACAACTCTAATGTGTGGCCTATGCATTATATGCTATAGGTAAGTGATTAGTGATGGAATGTATTAAGAAGGGAAATACCTTAATACAAGATAAGATGGCTAATTTAGGAGAGTCTGAAGTGATGAGAAAGTGATACATCAAAATATGATAGTTATCACATTCAACACTTCAGGGTTTATATGCCTTGATGTACTCCAAATCCAATATAATTGGGTAAGAAACATATTAAGTGTGTTATGCAACTATTACAATGAAATGTAATGAGTTGTTGCACCTTGATGAGTGTTAATTAATGTACCTTGAGAATGGGGTTAAGCCCAAATGATGTGTATGATATAATCATACCATGATGCGGATGAGAAATGAACTCATACCTTAAATTGATGATCATTAATGCTATATGATGAAAGTAATGTTCTAGAATAATCAAATATGATATCCTTCAATGCCCCAGAGGTATGGAATAATATATTAAGGGTTGGACAGATAATGAGATCATGAAATCTTTATTAATGAGAAATGGGGAACCTTAACCCTAATTTGGGTAAACGGAATGAAAAGCCCTATTTGATAGTAAACCCTAATTCCTGGTAGAGGAATAATGGTGTTACTATTGCATCACATGATGTGATGAATATATTGTATGACTGTTATCATGCCTAATAACCATACAGATATTATGAGGTGATGTATATAGCTAGTTTGAGCTATGACATTTATATAATAAATGTTGATTGGCATTATATGCCTTAATGTTGTTGTTGCTTAGTAAAAGAAGCAATATGCATGGACTTTTATGAGTCACATGAGTAAGTTGTTACCTAGTGAGAGGTGACAAGATATTTCATGGCCTTGTGAGCCAGGTGTGATGCTTGTGTAACGAGTATCATGAATGCCTTGGTCAGATGACCTGAAGGTGATAGTTATCTAAAAAAGGTATAATAATGCTCAATGATGAGTTAAGGTTTTGAATATCTAGAACCATATGATTATGGTGATGAGAATGTGAAGGGATGAGAATTCCCAGTATTGAAATGAGGGATTGAGTTCCCAGGGTCTTTGAAAGACTGATAAATATCTGATAAAAGTAGTACGTGTCTGTGTCTTTTGAGGAGGTCTTTAGTAAGATCTCTTTTGTTTTTTGTTTAGGATGTCTCATCCCTGCTGGATAAGGGGGCGCAATGTTTTGTACCCAAAGTTTTGGTAATATTATAGCAACAACATTTTAGACCGACCAAAAAAAAAGTAGTACATGTCTCTTTATAGCATTGTTGTAATAAGTTATGTTTGAGAACTTGGCTGATGCTAAAAGATTATGAGAATGTACTTAATAAATCAAGTGAAATATATTCATGTAGTTCCCTGGCCATAGATCCATCATCGTCAGTAGCTGGTGATGGTGAAATGGGTTTTTCTGCGGGTTAATCCAGAGCGTATATTGTTGAATATGTGGGGTTTCTCCTAGCCAAAAATAGGAGGATTAGAGTGCAACTTCGGTTGTAGACTCAAGATGTGAATAAGAGCATGGTGAACAGGCCCATGGCTCAGTGTGAAAGAGCATGAATGCGTTCATGGCTCAGGGAGCACGGTGAACTAGCCCATGGCTCAGATATACTAGCGCCGAGACCTGCACCAAGGCGGGCTAGAGAAGGGTAGCCTACGGGAGCTAACCCTGTGACTGAGGTCACTTAAGCAAGAGACTGTGGTCCTTCTTGTGGTCTCGCACTGACTAAGATGTGGGAGGTCATGGAGTCCGGCTCTTCCATGGACCTTGTATGGCACCGACTTTGGGTTTCGCAACCGAAGGTTGGATTTGAGCGGTACGACTCACCTCCTCAGGGCATAAGTGTGATTGTAAAATGTAATCAGCCATATAGCATGCTTACTTAAGGATTGAATACGGAGATTCATTGGCTGATGTTGCATTTCTTTGTGCATTCCTTAGTAGATAAATATTAATTATATTTCTTTATATTCTCTGCAAGGTAGACAGATGAATTACTTATCTACCATGGGTAGATGCAATGACTTCCTTGAGAATGGAGATTATCTTATTCTATTCTATGATGATTAATTCTACCTGATAATGTAAAAGTAACCCCTGCTCAGTTTTAATTTAATAAACTGCAATAACAATGTTTTTGGTGGAGAGTTATATCTCTCGCTGGGGCAATTTTCAATTGTCTCACCCCCATGGGAAACATTTTTAGGTATGCATGGGAGGCAAAGCAGAAATCCTAGAACACGGAAAGAGAAAAAACAACAACAGGGACAATAATAAGATCTCAGTTGCAGATATTATCTGTCTAGTCATACAAATAGTAGTCCTATGTGTCGTCTCTGTACTCTCAGGTCCTCGAAGTTTTTTTAGTCAGTGTCTTATGAATCAATCTGAGGTTTTGGCTTGATGCCTCGAGATTCGTATACTATCTGTATATAATGTTTATAAGACAGTTAATGTTATAATCTTTGAGAATGAATGGTACAGGTCGTGTACTTGTGAACCAGGATGAATTTGAAATACTTTGGTCCTTGGTTAAAGAGTTTTCCTGTAAATGGATCTCTTGAAAAAGTTTTAAATTTTCAGTGATTTTCAGCAATCCGCTGCAAATAATTCACTTCCGCATTAGTTAATCATGTTTTCGCGAGACGGTCGCCACAATTAGTGGTATCAGAGCTCTAGGTTTGATTAGTCTACAGAGACATAGCACTAAGATAGTAGAGTTTGTTCTGGTGTCATCCAGTGTATCTGATAAGTGTCTTCTGCTCATATAAGAGAAGAAGAACTTAAAGATGACTGGGTCACATGAGGAGATTGTTGCTGAAAGCAGCAATGTTGCACCAAGAAGAGGTGCATGGGAACAGGCAAGAGAGAGATAATTGCCTGAGAATCCCCTAGTTGATCCATCTATGATAAGAAAATCCTTCTTTATGTATTACTATTGAAGGATTTAGGGCAACAGTAATGCATATAGTGGATCAAGCATTGACAGTGTAACCCAGATTACCAGTCCCAATGATGATGTTATGGATATCAACAGGATTTGTAATTAGCATCAACAGGTTGAAGCAAAAGGAAATGATGAATTTATGGACTTAAATTGAGTCTGTTCTCAACCATAGCATGTTGAATCAACGTTTGAGGCAGAGTTAGCCTGAGGCAGTGAATAATTCATGTATTATGACAAGTTAGACAAGATAATGTCATGCAAATATGTTAATTTCTGAATTCCTGGATTAACTGAGAAAGGAAATAATTGAACTTTCCTTGATTAGTCCTATGAGGACTTATGTTTTTCATAGTAAAACATTACAAATGTTTTATGTTGTTCTTACCTCCTTGAGAAATGATGAGGTACAAAAGAGATGCCTGAATGAAATTCAGGGATGATAAGTCTTATGCTTGTGATAATATGAAAAGGAGGAATATGATAGCATACAAAGTGCATACCACTTAATCTCAATATTTATATACCCTGTCCAGGTATACAACTATTGATGATAAAGTGGATATGGAAACTCTTAGATTGTTGTCTTTTTGATTGCTCTGATCAAGTAGTCATTCTGAGACAATATAATGAGTATCATGAAATTAGAAATCTGGAATAAATAAATGAGTCATATCCCATGCATAAGAAAGAGAAGTTTGAGATAATCTCAGATGATCATGTTGTATGAGGAACTAAAAATGTACTCCTCATAAGATAAAAATAAGAATGAGGGAGATGAACCCTGTTCAATAATGATGCCCGCATAATAAAGATCTTTCCCATAATGAGGAAATGGGAAATGTGATGAGATCATGAGATGATCATAAACATGCTAGATAATAATAAAGAAAGGGATAATGACATGCAATCATCCTTGCAAATTCCAATGCTAAAGGCAAGGAACCTAGGATGAGACAAAGAGTAAATGGTTCAAGAATAGTTGAAAATACATGAATTAATAAGAGGAATATGAATCCTTGTTTTCTTTCCTTTCAGGGACATGGCAATCAAGTGGGTCTTAGGACACTTGATGTGCATAAGATAAAGGTGTTCATGTGATGGATACTTAGAAAAGTATCAGTTATCTTGGACTTTGGTCCCAAGATGAGAACATATGAAACAATTAATGTTCCAAGATGAAAGGAAGAGATATATATGATGTGTTTCCAACACATGTGATAGATACCAAGGTGAAAGATTCTGGTATCTGAGAGTTATCAGATGGGTTAGGTTTTCTACCTGGAGTGGTCAACTATGAAATTAGTCTGAATATATAAAATAATATGAACATCATATGTTAGGGGTTTATGCTCTGCATAAACATGATATTAATAAAGAATGTATTATGTTTGACACAAAGTTGACTCTATAGTCAATGATGAGGAACAATGGAGCATGTGCCTTGTGTGTTGATTCTATGAGAATCTTGTATGGAAACACATTGTGTTGATCAAAGTTTTATGGTGTCTCCATAATAAGGAGATGTTATGTGAAGACTAGATAGTATGATAAATGAAATACATATGTCTTCCTTTATCTGGGATTTCAGGGACGAAATCCTTGTTAGGGGTTTATAATTTGTAACACCCCTGAACTGGGTTATACTTTAACCCTAGGTGTTTTGATTAAGAAAGATGATTAAATGCTTAATCTCATCTTGTGAAAGGTAATTAGGCCTCAAGAGGAACTTATATTGCAATTCTAGTCCTTTTTGAACATTGTTGAAATCAATGTTTTGTTTGTTTTGGACTAAAGTGCAAAATACCCAAGTTGAGGGGTTTAAGTGCAATTGTGCATGATAATATGTCCTCATGTGTTGAAGCATCATGAGAGTGAATATGAAGCTAAGGTGTGGCTTATGGAATCCTGAATACCAAGAAAGAGCTGATAAAGCAATGTTTGTGCATTAAAACCTAGTTTTGGTGAAGTGCAATTTACCCAAAACCTAGGGTTCAATATGCAAATCACCACTTCAATGAGGTCCCTAATATTTCTTGGCATCATTTTGAGCAAATAAAATGAGAGGGGTACCTCATTTGAATTAAGTTGGAGGAGAGAGAATCTTGATATTAAAATAATCAAGATTTAATCCTAATTGAAACCCTAATTCAATTTAGGCAAAAATGAATGTATTAATTAAAGGGCCTTCAACCAAAATTAAAATGGTTGGATTCAGATGTATGTGTGACGTCCTTGAGCCTTGCAAGGCCCACGAAAATATCCAAGGGAGTGGATAACTAACACACAATTTTATAAGAAAAAGAAATATCCACTCACATATGGATATTAATATAATATGAATTGAGGTGCTTAATTTGCTTTTATTTAAATCATGGATAATTGAGAGGGATAAAAGGAAAACAAGATATCCTCGTCCCTAAGGAAGATAAGGGGGAAGATACGGCCACATTTTTGGGATTAAATGAATTTTTATAAGGAACTTTCTCTCTCCTTGATTTCCTTATAAAAAGACCCTTTACAAGCCAAATGGAAGGCTTTTTCGACCCCACTTCTTCTCCTTGCTTGGGAAATGACCAAGGGAGCTTAGGAGGATCAGGAGGACGACCCCCAACCTGTTGGTAAGGTTCTTGATCCATTTCACCTTTGATTCCATGGTGGAAATCAAAAATAAATTATGGATTTCTTCCTATTTCGATCTCCTCTTCAATTCTAACCATTCCTTTTCACTCAAACCTTGAGGACGAGCCTTGTAATGGTGAAAGGAGTTTCATCCACCATTGTTGCCGTGGACATGGAGCTTTTGAGCTCAATTGGAGGCAGGTTTTATAACTTGATCCCTTTTTCATTGTTATTCAACCATTAATCTTGCAATTTCAATTATTCCTTCATTATCTTGTTTAATTGCTGGTTGAAAATGGTTATTTCATGAAATCAAAAGTTGTTAGAAATTCAGGGACTAAGTTAGATGATGATTACATCATCTTGGATACTTTTTCTAAAGAAATCATGGTTCATACGGTTTTGAGTTAATTGCTCATGCGGTTTCACCAAACAGTTTGAGAGCAAACGGTTTGAAACCGTTTGGGAGCAAACGGTTTCAAAACCATTTTGAGTGAGTTGACCAAGGGTGGACCGTTTGATATTACTGTTCCTAATTATGTTGGTTAATGACTCACCAAATTTGATGGGTTAACTCCCAAGGAATCGTGAGTTGAAGGCCAATCAATTGGGCAAAGCCTAATTGGATTAAGTGCTGATTTTCAACTTGATTTATTTTCCTTTTTGGGAAAACGGTTTCAAAACCATTTGAGAGGGTTCACCAAGGGTTGACCGTTTTAGATTCCTGTTCCTAATGATGTTGGTTAAAAACTCACCAAATTTTATGGATTAATTCCAAAGGAATCATGAGTTGAAGGCTAAAAAATTAGGCAAACCCTAATTGGATTAAGTGCTGATTTTCAACTTGATTGATTTGGATTTTTGGGTTATTTAACCCAAACGGTTTCAAAACTGTTTGGAGGTCACCCAAGACCGTTTGGAGGTCTAGGGTTGGATATGGTTAAGTGTTTGAAGGACAAAAGATATGGTGTTAACCCTAATCGGCTAAGTGCTGATTTTGCATTGGAATGAGTTGATGTTTTGGGATTGATTGATCCAAACGGTTTCAAAACCATTTGGGAATCACCCAAACGGTCTCAAGACCGTTTGGGGATCACCCAAGACAGTTTGGAGGTCTAGGGTTAAGCATGGTTGACCAATTGAAGGTATAAAGGTACCAAATCACTTTGCAATTAAGTGCTGATTTGATGATCAACTCAATAGCTCAAACCCTAATGATTTTTCAGTAGAATCCAAGGGTTGGATGAGCCAAACGGTCTCAAGACCGTTTGGAGGTCACCCAAGAACGTTTGGAGGTCTAGGGGTGAGTATGGTTAAGCAATTGATGATCCAATGATACTAAGTTAAGTGTAATCAATTGCTGATTTGGTGATCAATCCAATGATCCAAACCCTAATTGGTTGACTTGGATTTTGATGATATGATGGCCAAACGGTCTTCACCTACTTGGCCAAACGGTCTTCACCTACTTGGGCAAACGGTCTCAAGTACCACCTTTACCAAACGGTTTCAAACCGTTTGGACTTTAAAAGACCAAGACCGTTTGGTGGTCAAGTAGTCAAAGTTGATTGTAGATTCAATTGATCAATTCAATTGGAAATCTTATGTAATGGAGGTCCAAGGTGATTGAATCTCTCGAGAATAGAGATGATGAATGACTCATTGATCCAATGATGATTAGTAATGATAATCAATGAAGGTACAAAGATTGAAACCCTATTAGTACCTAAGTGATTAGTGCCAATTAAGGGATGAACCCTAATTGTTTATAGGATCAATGACTTGGTACACTATGTCATTCATAGTTGTATGTACTTGCTTGAAGGGATGATATGACCTTATCAAGTTGATATGATGTTAGCATGAATTCATAACATGAATATAATTCATGTGGTGATTAAGGGTATGATCCTTAAGTAAAGAGATCATGAAACCCTAATCATGAACATAAACCCTAATTCACAGGGTTATTGAATTCTAACCCTAATTGAGGGCAATTCTAAATGAAACCCTAATCTAGGGTAAGGATGTAGCCCTAATCTAGGGTAATCATAAGTGAAACTCTAATTTAGGGAAAAGAGATGTAAATCCCTAATTGGGATGAATAATGAATCTCCAATTATGGATAATTGAATGAAATCCTAACAGAGATGAATAGTAGACCCAAATTGTGAGAAATAGTGGAAACCCTAGTTGAGGGTGATTCCATGAGAAACCTTAACTAAGTATTAACACCACATGACGTACTAATGTTATGTTGTGATAAGAGGCCCTAAGAAGGATGAAGGCATGTGAGACTCTAATGAGGAGTCATAATACATAAAGCCCTAATCTTGGATAATATGACAATGAATCATAATTCTAATCTTAAGTAAGGGTATAAAGAAACCCTAAAGATGAGATAGAAGGAATGGCCTTATAATGGTGAAACATTTCATGTGGTTGAATATATGCAACCTAATTGTAAGCAATGTCTTTACCATTAGACAAGTCCGTATCATTAAAGATAGTTGGACAACTCTAATGTGTGGCCTATGCATTATATGCTATAGGTAAGTGATTAGTGATGGAATGTATTAAGAAGGGAAATACCTTAATACAAGATAAGATGGCCAATTCAGGAGAGTCTGAAGTGATGAGAAAGTGGTACATCAAAATATGATAGTTATCACATTCAACACTTCAGGGTTTATATGCCTTGATGTAATCCAAATCCAATATAATTGGGTAAGAAACATATGAAGTGTGTTATGCAACTATTACAATGAAATGTAATGAGTTGTTGCACCTTGATGAGTGTTAATTAATGTACCTTGAGAATGGGGTTAAGCCCAAATGATGTGTATGATATAATCATACCATGATGAGGATGAGAAATGAACTCATACCTTAAATTGATGATCATTAATGCTATATGATGAAAGTAATGTTCTAGAATAATCAAATATGATATCCTTGAATGCCCCATAGGTATGGAATAATATATTAAGGGTTGGACAGATAATGAGATCATGAAATCATTATTAATGAGAAATTGGGAACCCTAACCCTTATTTGGGTAAAGGGAATGAAAAGCCCTATTTGATAGTAAACCCTAATTCCTGGTAGAGGAATAATGGTGTTACTATTGCATCACATGATGTGATGAATATCTTGTATGACTGTTATCATGCCTAATAACCATACAGATATTATGAGGTGATGTATATAGCTAGTTTGAGCTGTGACATTTATATAATAAATGTTGATTGGCATTATATGCCTTAATGTTGTTGCTGCTTAGTAAAAGAAGCAATATGCATGGACTTTTATGAGTCACATGAGTAAGTTGTTACCTAGTGAGAGGTGACAAGATATTTCATGGCCTTGTGAGCCAGGTGTGATGCTTGTGTAATGAGTATCATGAATGCCTTGGTCAGATGACCTGAAGGTGATAGTTATCTAAAAAAGGTATAATAATGCTCAATGATGAGTTAAGGTTTTGAATACCCAGAACCATATGATTATGGTGATGAGAATGTGAAGGGATGAGAATTCCCAGTATTGAAATGAGGGACTGAGTTCCCAGGGTCTTTGAAAGATTGATAAATATCTGATAAAAGTAGTACATGTTTGTGTCTTTTAAGGAGGTCTTTAGTAAGATCTCTTTTGTTTTTTGTTTAGGATGTCTCATCCCTGCTGGCTAAGGGGGTGCAATGTTTTCTACCCAAAGTTTTGGTAATATTATAGCAACAGGATTTTAGACCGACCCAAAAAAGAAGTAGTGCATGTCTCTTTATAGCATTGTTGTAATAAGTTATGTTTGAGAAATTGGCTGATGCTAAACGATTATGAGAATGTACTTAATAAATCAAGTGAAATCTATTCATGTAGTGCCCTGGCCATAGATCCATCATCGTCAGTAGCTGGTGATGGTGAAACGGGTTTTCCTGTGGGTTAATCTGGAGCGTATATTGTTGAATATGTGGGGTTTCTCCTAGCCAAAAATAGGAGGATTAGAGTGAAACTTTGGTTGTAGACTCAAGATGTGAATAAGAGCATGGTGAACAGGCCCATGGCTCAGTGTGAAAGAGAATGAATGCGTTCATGGCTCAGGGAGCACGGTGAACTGGCCCGTGGCTCAGATATACTAGTGCAGAGATGTGTACCAAGGCGGGCTAGAGGAAGGGTAGCCTACGGGAGCTAATCCTATGACTGAGGTCACTTAATCAAGAGACTGTGGTCCTGCTTGTAGTCTCACACTGACCAAGACGTGGGAGGTCATGGAGTTTGACTCTTCCATGGACTTTGTATGGCACCGGCTTTGGGTTTCACAACCGAAGGTTGGATTTGAGCGGTACGACTCACCTCCTCAGGGCATAAGTGTGATTGTAAAATGTAATCAGTTGTATAGCATGCTTGCTTAAGGACTGAATACGGAGATTCATTGGCTGATGTTGCATTTCTTTGTCCATTCCTTAGTAGATAAATATTAATTATATTTCTTTATATTCTCTGCAAGGTAGACAGATGAATTACTTATCTACCATGGGTAGATGCAATGACTTCCTTGAGAATGGAGATTATCTTATTCTGTTCTATGATGATTAATTCTGCCTGATAATGTAAAAGTAACCCCTGCTCAATTTTAATTTAATAAACTGTAATAACAATGTTTTTGGTGGAGAGTTATATCTCTCGTTGGGGCAATTTTCAATTGTCTCACCCCCGTGGGAAACATTTTTAGGTATGCATGGGAGGCAAAGTAGAAATCCTAGAACACGGAAAGAGCAACAGGAACAGCAGGGACAACAATAAGATCTCAGTTGGAGATATTGTCTGTCTAGTCATACAAATAGTAGTCCTATGTGTCGTCTATGTACTCTCAGGTTCTCAAAGTTTTTTTAGTCAGTGTCTTATGAATCAATCTGAGGTTTTGGCTTGATGCCTTGAGATTCGTATACTGTCTTTATATAATGTTTATAAGACAGTTGATGTTATAATCTTTGAGAATGAATGGTACAGGTCGTGTACTTGTGAACCAGGATGAATTTGAAATACTTTGGTCCTTGGTTAAAGAGTTTTCCTGTAAATGGATCTCTTGAAAAAGTTTTAAATTTTCAGCGATTTTCAATAATCCGCTGCAAATAATTCGCTTCCGCATTAGTTAATCATGTTTTTGTGAGACGGTCGCCACACCAGTGAGGATTTTAGAGAAGATGGGGGTGAAGGTCAGGGTATAAGATGGAATTGGAAGCAATAAAACACTCCTCTTGGTCTGCCGCAGAGTTTAGGTTAGCAAGATAGCACACTGGTACCCTCTCTCACCTTTCCCTATATATAGGGTTGAAGGCAGGTATTGCGTGAATTGGGAACACTCCCAATCATCGACTAAACCCCTACAAAGTTGGGATGGTCCTCTTCAGAATTCTCTCCCAGGTTCAACGGTGCTATTCTTACGATCTAACTCCCTTTCCTTTTCCCGCAATGATCCTACTTTGGATCATCACATGTTTGCCTAGCGCAGACTCCTTTTGCCAAAAGGGATTCATCCCTGATCATTGGATTGTGATCCAACGGTCCACATAAAACCCGAAATATTGAATTATCCAATTAAATTGTGACATCGATTTCTTAGGCAATTAATAACCACACTTTAGGCAATTTTGCAAATTGCATAACTCGGAAACCGTGCACTATTTTCCAACCAAAGTTTAAGGGTTTCTCTCTCTTGCCTTTATCTACTTGCATGTTAAGTTTGAGTCCAAAATTCTAAAAGAATAGGACTATCTCTTTATAGGCAAGTTACTCTTTAAACAAATCTAAATAATGGTTATTTTCTCTTTCCTTAAACCAAAATCTTGCTATATTAGACTCCTTGGACCCCAAGGAATCCTAAGATTTCAAAATCCTTTTTAAAGGATACATATTATCCTTCTAGATGCATCTACATCCATTGTTTCTCACTATCTTACTTATTTCTTTATTAAAAGATTTCTTTTCAAGGATTTCTCTTTATCTTTTATTTCATTTTTCTTCTTTTCCAATTCTTCCATTAGAAATCATATGTAAACGAAATTCATTCAATTGTGGCCATCAATGTCACTTTCTAGAGATTTCTATGTATTTCTCATAAATATATTGCTTAATATCCATTATCTTTTATCTTTTTCTATTATTTGGACTTTTCCTCTTCTCTTTTATATCCATTATTGGATTAACATAATAGTAGGAATCACATAATTCCTATCAAAATGGAGATTTGCAAAGAAATTCCTTCTTTGAAGCAAAGCATACAACCTTTTCAATTAGGTCCATATTCATAAAATTGTTACATTTCAATTATGAAAACATATGCAAAATTGAGGTTGTAACAAGCTTAGAATAGAATCTACTTTAGATCATACATGTATAATGTGAATATGTAAGATGTACCTTACATCTTTACCATACACTTGTACTAGTGTTTAAAAGATAAAATCAAATTCTTTGCTATTCTAAATTAAAATGGCTTGGAGTGACCAATTTTAGCATTTAAAATTCTAAAGGTTCCATTCACCACTTTCTGACACTAGTTCTAAAAACATGCCATTGAAACTAGGTGTGTAAATGCAAGTGTGCATTCAACTAATAGAGTGTTTGAGCCCCAAGTCAGGAAGTTCGGCTACAAGAAACTACCAATGGCTATTAAAGATCAACTACATTAATGAAAATATTGAATTTGGTTTGTTAGATTAACATATAAATGAACCAAATAGTTAACTATTGGATGATTAAGTTAACGATTTACAGGTCCACAATTTGATGGATTCACTATAGAACTAAACTATTTCTAAACTAGTCAATTTTTTAGGTAATTATGTTTAGATTGGTAAGATTTTCCTCTTTCTAATATATGTTCTATGTAAAAGCCTATACAATGAACAAAGGAAGAAGGAAAAAGGAAGAAAAAAGAAGAGTTGTGTGTACACAGAATTAAAATCAATGATGATAAGATTCCACATATCCTCGATTGTTGAATTCTTTCCACTAAATATTTGTCTACATTCTAGCGATGCATGATAAAAAACAATTATGAAGGCTATGTGTTCCTTCCTAAATGTAAACTGAATACAATCTCCAAACTTCATAGAATTTTTACTTATAAAACCTTATGCTTGAGCTTTTTTCCAAATCACTTTCACAAAGTCAGAAATCTTCATTAGTCATCTTACATAAAGAATAAAAGGATGTAATGTATAAGCCAAACCTTCTTAAGACATTATGTGCAATCAACATATTGATAAATAACTTACAACAAATAATAATTAAGTGTATAGGGGAGTTGAACTTACATATCCATTCAGATTTTTATTGTCACTTTATAGGATATCTAGAGTATTAACAAGAATTTAAGACTCAATCATAATGGAATCTACCCACAATAGATCAAAATATTCATCGACCATAGCATAATATTTAACTTCAGTGCTAGAGCGAGAAATTACTGGTTGCTTTTTACTTCTCTAGTCCATTGCATGATTGTCCAAAAGAATACAAAAGACAAATGATGGACTGGATATCATTGGCATATCTTTCCCAATATACATCTGCTATCTAGAGATAACAATGACACTCTCTTTAGGACATATGTAGAACAATCCTCTTTTGGAGTTATTTTGAGATAGTGAAGAATACTTAAAATGTTGCACCATTGTTTTTAGAGATGTGCACACATACAATGACTGACAAACCCCCAACATATCATGTCAATATGAGTAATTGTTAAATGGATTAATCGTCCAACTACTTGAAGAACGTTTTCTAGATCCAAAAATAGATCCCTTTAAGAGGAATCTTTGTGTGATAATCCATGTTAGTGGACATGCATTTAGAATCTCTCATCCCATCCTTATGAATTAGATTCAACTTATAACACCTTTGAGATAAGTTGATCTGTAACATCCTCATTTTTCAGGTATTTAATTTCAATTTCCCTAATATCACATCCTTTATGGTCACATCTTGCAAAAAGGTCATTTTAAAAAATATTGATTGTTATTTTGTACTAAATTTTTTACTAATAAATGATAATGTATAAATAAGAGGAACTTAAAATTTCATTATTTAATTACTTGTAAATAATTAGTTATGCATTATCAAAGCTTTATCTACTAATAATTATATTGATTAATCTGATAACCCAAATTGGGAACTAAGTGTACGAGAATATTTTAGACATTTTTGGGAGTTTTTGGTCAAATTTTGAGACCCATCGAGCTTTATTTGGTAGGGGAAATATAGTTGGGAAACTAATGGTTATAAATGAATGGAAATTCATTAATATAGACCTATTTTTGCCCTGGACACTTTTCCCTGACCGTTAGATCAGATCCGATTGAACTAGACTGATCTTAGTCGTCGGAAACCTTCTCCTACCTTGGTCTGAATAGGAAACTAGTCTGCCCATTTCAATTGTGAAAATTTTGCAGGTCAGTTACTTGTTTTGGAAACCGACTGTTCTACTATCTTCTGGAGATCGATCTGTACCCAGCGATCCCTTGCTCGAACCCTAGAAATGCCTCTATAAGAAACACCCTTCTTGTCCTCCACTTCCTTCTTGCTACCAAGTTGCAACCTACCTCCTAGCCTTCTGTTCATTTTCCCAATCATTCTCAAAGCTTCAAGGAACTTCCCAGAACTCTCCTCCACCATCAATTTCATCGCATTAGCTTTGGCCATCTGCATTCTACTTCATCTTCAACCTCCATCATACTGTTGTCAGTTGCAGCCCTCGCACCACCTCACCCTGATACCTTGCCCCTGCACTATCTATGGTGCCCCAGGGACGCACACCCGACCTCCCCTTGGGATGTGAATCACTTAATCATCGTACCCTATAGACCCTCCGACAACAGCAGGTCAACAACCTGCCGCCAGAGGGCATCAGGCCCACACAGCCTCACAGTAGGAGATAGGGAGGCACATGTACTCCCATTCAAGCCTCTCCTTTTTCTTCCAAGCCACCACTGAAGGTACTTACTCCACCTCTAACTCCTCTATTCTCGCCCGGTTCTGCACGAAGGAGGTCGACTCTACTGCCTTGCTTCCCGCAGTCAAACTCGTAATGTTTATTCTTTGGCTCTGGGAAAAACTAGATAGGATTGCTTGAAGGGCGTGGGACCCCTTGTTTTCCCACCTGTGTTTGGTTTGATTTTTCCTTACTTCTCCAGTTGTGTTGTCGCAACAGAGAAGCTACATGGCTCTGGCCTTCCTTCGCATGTGCAGGAACCATCGTGGGTGTCTCAACCCTTTGGCCCCATCGATCCCGGTCTTGTCTTGCCTTGCCTGGACTTGTATTCCATCTATAGTGCTGAGAGGTTTATGTAATTGTTATCTTGAGGTTGTGCTACTATGGTTAGTCTAATCATCATTATAATGCTTTACTCCCAATTTAGTTTCAACTAAATCAAAACCCAACAGACAGAATTACGATCATGAACACACACTAATAATGTAATAGACCTAGGATCAAGGGGATGAGAATATGGAATCTTAAAATTAGCCGATTCATGTTAGACACATTGATTAGTTCATCTCCTTACTTTAAATTGAAATAGTCCTCTACCAAGAACAATGATAAGACACCATTATATGAATCAAGTTGGATACATCTCTATTTCAAAAGACCAACAATATTCAATAAAATACATCAAGACTAGGAAGTTAATGAACTAACCTAGACAATTAAGTTGCAACATATGATCATCCTAACCCTGAATAGGGGGTTGCTATGGTAATGGATTATGTCACTATCTATATGCATGGTATGTATGTAATGAGTATATAACTAGGCAATTAGTATGTGTAGTATGACTATCTTAGTGGCCCTAAGAAAATAATACAAATCCTAACTTATAAATAGTAATAAAATGTTAGAACATGAATATTGTGTGTAACCCTAAAACCTATGGGTGTCTTTTACTAATAATAATAACTTAGATAGATATAAACCCTGGTCTAAGTTAGTTGTGAATAAACAAGATATTTTTATGATGAACCTATACTATGAATCCTAATATTATTATGATTATCAAAGAAACATCTACAAAGACACATTAGTACCCTAACCTAGTATACCCTAATAATGATATATGTACCTAAATGCATGTATTGATGAATGAAGAAAGTATGATCCTAAAGATGTTGACCAAAAAGAAAGGATATGAATTTGACATAGCCCTTGTATTTTTAGGAGAGAGTCAGACTCAATATATTGAGGAGCAGTGAGAGTAGGATCTTGACTTACTGCAGGTAAGTGGGCCATGACCTGTAAATTCTTATTCAGTTATTAGCTTTGGACAATTGGTATAAAGTTAGAAGTTGTATTATGATCCCTTAATGTTGTAGTTGGTTACCTATGTAGTATCTCTAATTTCTTCATGTCATGCTACAAATAACTCATTACATACTAAGAGTATTGGAAATGTAGTCTAGTTCGATAAGTTCTCAGTTCATTTCATTTCATATTAAGCAATTTCAGTATGTCAGTAAGTAAGATAAGCATACCTAGGTGTGCAGTTGATTTAGATTCATACACATACTAAGTAATCATTTTCATATAAGCTCAGTCATTGGTATCCAACTTTAGCATAAGATAAGTTCAGATTTGGTATTTAGTAAGTTTACACTTAAAATAATTAACTCAGAACCTTCATTTAAGACATCATATAATAAGTCCTCATTCAGTAGTCCCGGGACAATTTATAGTCATCTGTTGCCGCATCAGTGGAGTGTTTACTCCAATTCAGAGGTACGCCAGTACCAATTTAGGGAGTACCCACACAAATTCAGAGACACTTCAGTGTCATGCATAGGCATGTAGTTTCATTTCAGAGGTACCTTGGTACCAATTCAGGGTGTAAATATGCCAATTCAGGAGGACTTATTGTGTACTGGTGACCACAAGTTAGATAAAATGTGTAATTAAAATATATTAGTTCAGTATTCTACTGTATCTCTTGTAGTTAGCCTTATTCCTTATCTTTAATTTCAGAATTTACTGCCACTTACTCTAATCACATATTTCTCTTTTTCGTGCATGGCTGGGGACGTGCACTACTACAGAAACAGCATTCAGTGTCGCTTTTCTGGGTGTCAGTTATTGA
The DNA here is from genome assembly GCA_963693085.1 of Alisma plantago-aquatica. Taxonomy (NCBI): domain Eukaryota; kingdom Viridiplantae; phylum Streptophyta; class Magnoliopsida; order Alismatales; family Alismataceae; genus Alisma; species Alisma plantago-aquatica. Next base: position 126,267,494 of record OY856412.1, read on the forward strand.
GTAAAACTGACTCCTATAATATTAGACGTCAGTTATTTATGTAAACCGACGTCTATATTCGAAGACCCGCTAGACACGGGTACCGCTTTGTATTCAGCGTCGGCTGGTTATATTAGACCGACGCCTAAAATCGCCAGCGAAATCCAATTTTCAAGCGAAAACATTTTAGGTCACCTATAGCGTCGGTTTTTTAACTATTCACCGATGCCTATTTAAAATGAAAATTTGCACGAAAAGTCCCACTTTCAGTGCTGGTTATCCTTCAATAAGCGACGCTGATAATGGTTCCCGCCAAATAATTTAGGGTAAAGGTTGTCTAGTTGGGCGTCGGTGTTTTACTATCAACCGACGTTAAATCATAATAGGTGTCGGTTTTGTAGATAACCGACGTCGTTGACCAACTTAATAAACCCGATCACCCGGCTCTTCCCCCTTTCTTCCTGTTTCATCGCGATATTGTTGTGCTGCTGCTCGCCGCCGCTCTCCTGAAATCGCCCGACGACCCCGCTGCTGCTCGCCGCCGCTATTGCTGGTGCTTCTCCGCTCGCCGCTGCCACTGCTGCTGGTGTGCCGCTGTTGTTGGTGCACCTCTACTCGCCGCCGCCGCTGCTGCTGGTGTGCCGCGTGCTGCTCTGCTCATTCCCGATGCCACTGCTATTCACCGCCCGCCGCTCTGCTCTCTCTTCTTTCGCCGCCGCTCGCCGTCGTGCTTTCCACGCTAGCTCCAGGTAGCCCTACCTCTTTTCTTCCTTCTCCCTAGCTATTTACCAATAGCAAGCACGACCATGGCACCAGCACGGCCGTGGTGCTTCTATAAGATTTAAACTTTTCAATTCTAGCATCCTAATTTGATTTGATTAAACCTAACATTGATGAAACCCTAACATCAATTGTGATGAAACCCTAACATTAATTGTGATGAAACCCTAACATGTACATATCTATTATTGTATTTGTTGGCCTAGAAACCCATCTAAGATTTACTCATTAGGAGTAAATCTTGGATAGTCCCCGGTTTGGGATTGTTCTTGAACCCCTAATCTCACTTAGGATGTAAGTGTATAATGTGTATTGGGTTTTTGAGAAAATTTCAGCAGCATTTCCCCGTTTGTTCTCTAAGTACATATGTACTTAGAGAACAATGGGGAAATGCTACCGAAATTTTCTCGAAAACCCAATACACATTATACACTTACTAGTGAGATTAGGTGCTCAAGGATGGGATAGGTGGTACACATTTATTATATATAAGAATGACATCACATGTGTTTGTTGGCCTAGAAACCCGTCCAAGATTTACTCATTAGGAGTAAATCTTGGATAGTCCCCGGTTTGGGACTGTTCTTAAACACCTAATCTCACTTAGGATGTAAGTGTATAATGTGTATTGAGTTTTCGAGAAAATTTTGGTAGCATTTCCCCGTTTGTTCTCTAAGTACATATGTACTTAGAGAACAGCGGGAAAATGCTGCCGAAATTTTCTTGAAAACCCAATACACATTATACACTTACTAGTGAGATTAGGTGTTCAAGGATGGGATAGGTGGTACACATTTATTATATATAAGAATGAAATCACATGTGTTTGTTGGCCTAGAAACCCGTCCAAGATTTACTCATTAGGAGTAAATGTTGGATAGTCCCCGGTTTGGGACTGTTCTTGAACACCTAATCTCACTTAGGATGTAAGTGTATAATGTGTATTGGGTTTTTAAGAAAATTTCAGTAGCATTTCCCCGTTTGTTCTCTAAGTACAGATGTACTTAGAGAATAGCGGGGAAATGTTGCTGAAATTTTCTTGAAAACCCAATACACATTATACACTTGTGAGATTAGGTGGTCAAGGATGTGATAGGTGGTACACATTTATTATATATAAGAATGACATCACATGTGTGTGTTGGCCTAGAAAGTGAACAATCATTGTTCTTTATATTACTTGTACATTGGTATAAATTAGAATGAACAATCACTAAATTATATACTATATTTATGGAGTCCGACTTCATTGTAGATAATAGGAGTAAATATTGGATAGGATGTAAGTGTATACCCTAATATTGTCCTAATATATACTTGTTTTCTCTTTGATCATATAATGGATAGATCATGGATGTCCATTCGCAATCGCTGAACCCCAGAGTTTATATCTGGTCTTGATCAGTTTATTAGATTTGCCGAGGAACATAGGAAAAAACCTACAGATAGGTTCTACTGGCCATGTAGGCATTGTGGTAACAACTTGAAAGTCAACACTGGTGAGGAAATCAAAAGTCATGTCATGTGCAACGGGATTGTACAAGGCTATACAGAATGGCACTTGCATGGAGAGATTTCAAACTCGAAACCAGTAGATGTCGATAGCAGTGCTTGGGTGGAAGAAGAAATTGCCTCCGATGATGTAGATGTGAACGAACCAGTCCCAGTAGACATCATTGATGCGATGTTGGATAGTTGTAGGGTAGATCACACTGATCCACCTCCTATCTTTAGAAACATTGTGCATGATGTTGAGATACCGTTATACACAGGCTGTGCTAAGTTTACGAAGCTTAGCGCTGTGTTGAGATTGTATATGTTGAAAGCTAACAATAGATGGAGCGACAAAAGCTTCACTTCATTGTTGACTTTGTTGAAAGAAATGCTTCCTGAAGGAAACGAGCTGCCAATCTCAACATACCGGGTAAAGAAAATGTTGTGCCCAATGGGAATGGAGGCCAAGAAGATACACGCATGCCTGAATGATTGTGTATTATTTCAAAAGGACTACGTAGATTTGAAAGATTTTCCAAAATGTGGTGCGTCATGGTATAAATTGACGACTTCGGGGGAGTCCAAAACTGGTTCTCCTGCCAAGGTGTTGTGGTATCTACCTATAATATCACAGTTTCAATGCTTGTTTGCAAATCCGAAAGATGCGAAGAATTTGAGGTGGCATGCAGATGTTAAGAAAAATAATGATGGGATCCTACGACATGCGTCTGATTCCCCACAGTGGAAGAAGATTGATCTATTTTACCCCAAATTTGGTGAAGAAGATAGGAATCTAAGACTTGGGATTTGTACATATGGGATGAATCAGTACGGGACATTGAGCAGCCAACATAGCACTTGGCCAGTCATGCTTGTTATATACAATCTTCCTCCCTGGCTGTGTATGAAAAATAAGTACGTTATGTCATTGTTGATATCGGGCCCTAAACAACTCAGAAATGATATCGATGTTTATCTTGAACCTCTGATTGATGACTTAAAGAAACTTTGGGCCGAAGGTGTCATGACCTATGATGCTTCAGGAAGAGAGACATTTCGTTTGCACGCTATGTTGTTTTGCACTATTAATGACTTTCCAGCATATGGGAATTTGTCTGGATATAGTGTCAAAGGAGCTAAAGTGTGTCCTATATGTGAAGAAAACACTGATTCAATAAGACTAAAACATGGAGGCAAGACTGTATATCTTGGTCATCGAAGGTTTCTTTCAAAATTCCATCTGTATCGTAGGAAGCGCAAAGCATTCAATAGATGGAATGATGAACGGTGTGCACCTAAACCTATACCAGGGGATGTTGTTTATGAAAGAGTAAAAGACATTGTTAATGAATTTGGTAAGAAATCACAATGTAGTATGGCCACACGGAGTGACAATTCTTCATTCAAGAAGAAGTCAATATTTTGGGATCTTCCTTATTGGAGTTCTTTGACAGTTAGGCATTGTATCGATGTAATGCACGTTGAGAAAAATGTCTGTGATAGCATCATTGGTACTCTGTTAAATATACCAGGTAAGACGAAAAATGGGATAAAATCCAGACTGGACCTACGTGAAATGGGAATAAGGTCAGAATTAGCAGAATTACGTGAAATGGGTACTAAAAGAACATACTTACCTCCCGCTTGTTAGACGTTGTCTAGAAAGGAGAAGAAAGCTTTTTGTGAATGCTTGGTAAATGTTAAGGTGCCACATGGTTACTCATCCAACATCTGTAGATTGGTATCAATGAAAGATCTAAAGTTGATAGGTCTTAAATCTCATGATTGTCACACTCTAATGCAACAAATATTGCCTGTGGCAATTCGATCTATATTACCGAAGCATGTTAGGTTTGCAATCACCAGACTTTGTTTCTTTTTCAACAGTCTATGCAGCAAAGTTATTGACCCTGATACTCTCGATAATTTGTAAAGAGAAATGGTTGTTACCCTATGTCAGCTTGAGATGTATTTCCCTCCGTTCTCTGATATCATGGTACATCTTGTTGTCCACTTGACTAGGGAAGTGAAAATGTTGGGACCAGTTTTCTTGCATTGGATGTATCCCTTTGAACGATACATGAGCGTTTTTAAAGGTGATGTTCGAAACCGTTATCGGCCTGAAGGGAGTATTATTGAAGGTTATGTGGCGAGAGAGGTTATGGATTTTTGCAATGACTTTCTGAGTGGTAATAACACTCCTATTAATGACAAGAATATTGAGGAGGGCAAAGGAATTTTGGGATCACGGGTGAAAGTAATCAGCCGTGAGCAGTTGGAACAAGCTAATGTTTCTTTTATCCATGTATAGGAGAATAAGAAGCTAATGTTTCTTTTATCCATGTATAGGAGAATAAGTGAGTCGAGGATATAGTTGCTAAGAAGGTCAATGATATAGTTGCTGAGAAGGTCAAGGAAGAAATAGTGCGGTGGCAGGCATCTCAGGCTTCCAATCATCCTATGGCGACCCACTGTTCTCCTGATGCACAAACTGCGAGTAATCCTGGAGACCCATCGCCTAACACGTCTGCTGTAAGTATTATTTATGACATTGTAGCTAGTCTTTTCAAGATGATATGTTTTCAAAATGATATGTATATATGTATAACATTCTTTACGTAAATTTGTAGGCATTGAAGCCATGCCGCTTAAGAATGCAAGACTATGTTGTTGCAGAGCCACAAGCTTACCAGTCCCTTCCTGGGGCAACGTTTCATGGGACTCCAATGCCGCAGGGCTACGTTCGTGTGAGCCTAATATGTGTATTGCCCGATTGGAGGGAAGATGCATTGCCATATGCCCACCCAGATATTGATACACTTGGTGAGGAAGAAGGCGGGGTGATATTGTGCCCCAAAGCAGATTTCGTCTACACTACTAAAATTGTAAGATAAATTTACATTACTTTAGATTGTTAATGTGTATATATGAGGTCAACTGATCTGAAATTATATATACAGGTTAAAAAGAAGACACCCGGAGCACCTAGGCCTCCACCTCCACATCCTGCATTACCAAGTTGGGTTCCAACTGACCTAAAATACCTGTTAGGTCCTGCTTGTAGGGGAATGGCATGTTGGCTACGGGCACATAATATACATTGCCCTATAATTGTTTCTTTAGAAGCAGATTATACAGGTCAATCATACGATAGCTCTTTATTTATACAAGATATTATTGAGTTGTTTATGTATGATTGGTTGAATACATCAATGATAGAGACATGGATAAGGTGAGATCTTATTTATACATCCATATACCTTGTGTAAGATCTGGTGATCTCGTTTCTTATATATTAATGCATATGTAATACATGTTTTGCAGCTACTTAGTCAAAGATCAATGCAAACAATTTGCATTTGATCGTGTGGGTTTTTTGATTCCATCATTGATTAGTATGGTAGCTAAAGATCCTAATAGTGTTCAACAATACTGTATAGATGCTTTTACAATTTTCGATCAGCAAAAGAAGACGATAATAATAGCTCCATTCAATGTCAAGTAAGTTTACTTTATATATAATTTGGACTTAAGAAAATTCCATTTTTATTGTGCATTTTGAGTTATTAATTTTTAACTTTTTTATCTCTAGTGGTAGACATTGGGAGTTACTAGTTATTGTCCCCGGTATGTTCATTGTTTATTATCTAGATCCTGCGGGAAGTACATTGAACACTAAAATTGGACACATATTGAGAATGCCATTATTCTGGTGAGAAATATTTCATTTTTATATTCGTTAACATATGTTATTACATTACTATTTAATTATGCAATTTACTGTGTTACATTAACATGTAGGGGTTTAGATGCATTAAAAAATGTTGGAGGAAATGTCCCAAGGAGAAAGAACCAGCCAATAATTTGGGAGAACGTAAAAGTAAGTTCCCGACTCCAATGTATATATTATTTATGTGAACTGTGCTTAGTTGTATTTTTTAATATTTTGTATGTTTCAATTTATAGTGCGTTACACAAGACAACGGCTAGGCATGTGCATACTATGTGATGCGATTTATGCAGATGATTATCCGACATGCTGCATTGGATATTAATACCATACATGAGGTATTATATATAGTCTCATTAGTTAGTATGAAATATATCAATATTATTTTTATATTATTACTTATATATATACATCATTCTCTTTGCAGGTGTTTAAAACTGACCACACTATAGGTAAATGCTTAAAAAATGTACATGCTCCATATACGATGGAAGCATTAAATGAAGTAAGAGAAGAATGGGCAAAAGCCATACAAGCAGTGGCGATTGTAAGATATAATTGGGATGATGATAGCGATGTTGAATGATATTTTGTAAATGAATATTTCTGAATGTTTATACATGTTTGAATGTTTCTACATGTATTTGAATGTTTCTACATGTGTGAATGTGAGAATTGAATTGATGTCTGGATGTATCTACTTGTGTGAAAAAATATTTGTTGATTTTGCAGGTTTGTGGCCTGTTTGTAGGCTGGTATCAATGGATGTCGTAAACCTACAGTTCAGAAAACTGAATTGCAGGTTCTCATCCTGCTGACCAGCCACAACAGGACTGCAAACTGATAAGAACAAAAAATTAAAGTATAGGCGTCGGTTATTTATAGAACACCGCCATCAAAAGCCTACAACGTCGGTTATTAGATAAAAACTGACGCCTAATATGACAAACAACCCAACTGTGCAGGAAAGCACGGTCGTGGTGGAAAAGGCGTCGCTTATTCGTATAAAACCGACGCCTATAGTACTAAACACGGTCGTGCAGCAAAGCACGGCCGTGTCGTCTGGGAGTATGGCGTCGGTTGTTCAGTTGTTAACTGACGCAGAGAGTGTCCTAGGTGGTGCCCTTTTTTGTGGCGTGAACCCTATAGATGTCAGCCAACTATATATAACCAACGCCTATAGATCATATAGGCGTCGGTTAGAAAATCAACGCCGAAGAGTTCGACCTTTAGCGGCGCCCACATAGGCGTCGCTTGAAAACCATCGCCAAGGGGGGTTAAACAACCGATGCCAAAGGCGTATTCTGTAGTAGTGGCGACGTCCACAGATAGTGAGTAGTTGGACAAGAAGTATTTTGAAGATCTATAGAGTAGTAGGAAATCCATCACCGGTGGTCTACTATCTTAGGCGATCCTTCCATATTGGAGATTTCTTTTTAGCCATTCTATTTTTAGTTCATGTTGGGATTTCTATGCCTAAACCATTAGTTTCTTTATATTAGGCTTTTATTTGGATTCAATTTCTTTAGTTATTTGAATGCTTTAGTATGCTAGATATGTGATGTTTGCCCATGTGTTAGATATATTTATGAGATTCAATGCTTCTGAATATATAAGTGTGATAAATAATTGGGCATGTGCTACAATTTGGTATTAGAGAATCTTAATAACCGCTAGTGATCGATGTCTGTAGATATATCCTTATAAATGTCCCTTTTCCTTACATATGGCCACTAAGAAAAAAGGGAAAGGATCACACCGAGGGAGAGGAAAGCTCTGATGGTTTGGGGGGTAGGGGTGCTAACTCGGGAGGGGCCTACCCCAATAGCAACTTGAACCCTCCTCTTGATGTCCTCATCAAGGACCTGACATATGCCTTGACCGCCCTAAGATTAGTTCAACCACCATTGAGAAACCAGGAACTAACCCTGATTGACTTTCTGAAGATCAAGTCAGAAAAGTTCTCTGGCGAGGCTGAGGCTGACATTGTTATCCGAGTAGAGGAGTGGATGATGAATGTCGAGAACTGCTTCTATGACTTGGGATGTCCCAAACACTCAAAGGTCTGTTTTGGGACCCATCTGTTGAAAAGTGTTGCTCGATTTTGGTGGGATAGCTTCACTAACATTAGGGAGCATGATGTTGCACCTTTGAACTATGAGGAATTTACCACTGCTTTCCAGAATTGCTACATCTTTGAGGTTATAGTTGAGAAGAAAAAGTTGGAGTTCAAATGACTCAAGCAATACAACTCCACTGTCACCCAGTATGCTATGAAATTCCACATGGTGCAGAAAGTTGGGACTGAAGATGAGGTGCATCTGGCCAAGAAATTTATGCATGGTCTGAAGTCGGACCTCGGCTGTGCTCTGGTGGTTCGTGACATCAAGATAGTACAAGATGTACTAGAAGAAACTCTTGAGATGGAGGACCACCCAGGGTGAAATTGGAAGAATGGAGGACCTACAAGGAGTAGCTATCAGCACAACAACAACCACCATGGAGGGAAGAAAAATAATAGGAAGGTTCCAGGAGGTGTTCCAGTTCAAAAGGGGGAGCCCCCCCTCAGAGAGGACCATGAAGGCCACCAGCCCAGAATGGATCACCAACTAAGGGGGATAGCGACCACAAGCCCCAATCTGCCCCAAGTTCCAGTGAGCTCATTTTGGAGAGTGCAGACTCGGGCAAAGTGTGTGCTACTTTTGTGATGATGAAGGCCACATCAAACTCAATTGTAAGAAGATGAAATAGAGGTTTGAGAACAACAGCCAGAAGCTAGGTCAGAACAATTAGAAGGAGAAATGTCATGCAAGGATATTGGCCATGACTACATAAGAGTTAGAAGGAGATTAGGTCATTGAAGGTATGTCTTTTGTCAAACAATTACCTGTTAAAGTCTTGTTTGACTCAGGAGCTTTGCATGCTTTCATATCTACTGCATTATTTGCAATGCTAAAGTTACCCTTGGAAGATCTCCATTATGACCTCAAAATTAGAACAGTCGGTACACATACTAACGTACCTGGGAGGATGATTTATAGGGTTGGGATTACCCTGGAAGGGAGAGTATTTTCTACTGACCTCATGGTTATGCCCTTAAATGACTTTGATATTATTATGGGGATGAGTTGGATCCATGAGAACTATGCACTCCTAGACTTCAGAAGGAAGTTAGTCATAATATCTCATCCCTATAAGGAGCCCTTTCTTGTTAAAAGGAGGAAGAAGCACAACAAGGACTTCTTTGTTTCTGCAATTTAGGTAGACAAGCTCAAGAGGAAAGGGTGTCAAACCTATCTTGTGTCTATTATAGGCGAAGGGGAGAAATCTCTGGCTAATATTCCAGTAGTTAATGAGTTTCCTGATGTCTTTCCTGAGGCCTTGCCTGACCTACCTCCTGATTAAGAGTTGGAATTCTCTATTGACCTACATCCTGGTACGACACCCATTTCTAATGCCCGGCCCATATAGGATGGCACCTACCAAACTCGTTGAGTTGAAGAAGTAGATACAAGACCTTTTAGATCTGGGCTATATTCTTCCTAGTGCTTCTCCCAGGGGAGCACCTGTCCTTTTAGTCAAAAAGAACGATGATTCCCTCCGTATGTGTTTCAACTATCAGATGTTGAACCAGATGACAATAAAGAACAAGTACTTGTTGCCATGAATTGATGACTTGTTCGATTAACTAAAGACAAAAAAAGTGTTATCAAAGATAGATTTACATAGTGGATACCATCACCTAAAGATCAAACCCTCAGATATAGAGAAGACATCCTTCCTCACCAGATATGGACATTTTGAGTTTCTTGTCATGTCCTTTGGCCTCACTAATGCGCCTGCAATCTTCATGGACCTGATGAATCACATCTTTCATCAGTATCTGGACTTGTTCATTATTGTGTTCATAGATGATATTCTCATCTATTCTAATAATGACTAGTTGCATGAGGATCACCTTCGTATCACTCTTAAGACACTTCAGTAGCATCAAATGTATGGGAAATTGTCTAAAAGTGAATTCTAGATTCACAAAGTTATGTTCCTTGGACATATAATTTTTGATGGTCACATCTCTGTTGACCCAACAAAGATCGAGTCAGTGATGAACTGGGCTACCCCTGCTACTCCGTCAGACATCAGAAGCTTCCTGGGGTTAGCTGGTTATTATAGACATTTTATTCATGACTTCTCTATTATAGCAAAGCCTCTGACTGCACTCACACAAAAAGAAGCAAAGTTTGTGTGGAGTGAGAAGTGTGAGCATAGTTTTTAGACCTTGTAAAGGAGACTCACTTCAGAACCTATGCTCATACTTCCTTCAGGCAATGACAACTTTGTCATCTTCTGTGACACTTTGAAGTTAGGCCTGGGCTGTGTTTTGCAACAAAAGGATAATGTTATAGCTTATGCATCTAGACCACTCAAGTCGCATGAGGAAAACTACCTCACCCACGATCTAGAGCTGGCAACTATCGTGTATGCATTGAAAATATGGAGGCATTACTTGTATGGTACACAATTTGAGAATATCTATGATCATAAGAGCCTCAAGTACATTTTGAGTTAGAAAGATTTGAATATGCGGTAGTGAGGATGGATTGAATTTATGAAATACTATGACTTTGTTATCTCCTATCATCATGGCAAGGCCAACGTGGTAGTTGATGCCTTAAGTAGGAAGACAGAAGAAATCATTCCTATAGCAATCATGAATGAATGGAAGATGATGCAAGCCATGGAAGAATGAATGCCACAACTCAAAGAGCTAGAATTAAAAATGGAACATCTTATGATCCTACCTGACTGGACTTCTAAAATTCTTCTAGCGCAACAAAATAGTGTTGACTTTCCTCGCATGTTGGGATGTTTACAGAAGAATGATGCTAACCTGACGAAGGGCTAGGAAGTTGAGATCTTGATGAAGAATAGATTATGGGTACCTACGTCTGAACTACAACAGAAGATTCTATCAGAAGAGCATGGGTAAAAGTACACCATCCATCCAGGTTCTTTAAAGATGTACCAGGACCTAAAAAGAGCCTTCTGGTGGGAGAGCATGAAGAGAGATATAGAAAAATTTGTGTCTAAGTGCCTCACATGTCAATAGGTGAAAGCTGAACATCAGAGACATGGAGGTTTGTTGCAACCACTAGAAATTCCTGAATGGAAGTGGGACAAGATAACCATGGACTTAGTCACTGGGTTGCCCAAGTCTCGGAAGGGATTTGATACCGTTTCTGTAGTTGTGGATCATTTGACAAAAAGTGCTCATTTCCTGGCATTGAAGACTACTGTTACCATTTTAGATATGGTAGAGATTTACATTCAGGAGATTGTACGATTGAATGGAGTTCCTTCCTCCATAGTTTTTTATAGAGATCTGAAGTTCACTTCAAAACTGTGGAAGCAAGTCCAGGAAGAGTTGGGTACCAAGCTTCATTTTAGTATTGTTTATCAACCTCAGATTGACAGTTAGTATAATAGGAACATTCAGACTCTTGAAGACATGCTCAGAGCTTGTATCCTAAATTAGGGAGGTTCGTGGGTGAAGTACCTTCCACTTGTTGAATTCACCTATAATAATAGTTTTCATGCAAGTATAGGCATGGCACCATATGAGGCCCTCTGTGGGAGGCTGTGCAAGTTACATCTACTCTGAAATGATATTGGTGAGATAAGTTTTATAAGAAGTGAATAGCTACAACTTTATATTGACCAGGTGGCACTCATTCAAGAAAGAATGAAGGTAGCTCAAGATAGGAAAAAGAAATAGGTTGATGTGCATAGATCTGATAGGGAGTTCCCTGTGAGTATCATGTGTTCCTAAAAGTCATGCCCAGAAAATATATTACCAGATCCAAAGTAAAAGGCAAAATCAGCCCTAGATATGTTGACCCATTTGAAATTCTTGACCGGGTAGGCAAGAGTGCCTAACGGCTAGCTTTACCACTTTGTATGAATAGATCCATAATGTCTTCCATGCTTCTGTGTTGAGAAAGTATGTCCAAGATAGTTCCCATATTCTCTCTCATGAACCAATTGAGATCAGGAAAGATTTATCTTATGAAGAGATTCTGTTGAAGATCCTTGATACCCAGATAAAGAAGTTAAAGAAGAAAGACATTGTCCTAGTTAACGTTTGTGGAAAAATGACAATCTCGAGGAAGCCACTTGGGAACTTATATAGAAATTTTAATGAAATATCTAGAGCTCTTTAACCCCTAAATTTCGAGGATGAAATTTTCTTAAGGGGGTGACGATTGTAACATCCTCATTTTTTAGGTATTTAATTTAAATTTCCATAATATCACATCCTTTATGGTCACATCTTGCAAAAAGGTCATTTTAAATAATGTTGATTGTTATTTTGTACTAAATTTTTTCCTAATCAATGATAATGTATAATTAATTTCTTGTAAATAATCTGTTATGTGTTATCAAAGCTTTATCTACTATTAATTATATTGATTAATTTGATAACCCAACTCGGGAACTAAGTGTTGGAGAATATTTTAGACATTTGTGGGAGCACCTGGTCAAATTTTGAGACCCATTGGGCTTTATTTGGTAGGGGAAATAAATTTGGAAACTAATGGTTATAAATGAATGGAAATTCATTAATATAGACCTATTTTTCCCCTGGCCACTTTTTCCCTGACCATTAGATCAGATCCCCTTGAACTGGACTACTCTCAGCCATTGAACACCTTCTCCTACCATGATTTGAATAGGAAACTAGTCTGTCTATTTCATTTGCGAAAATCTCATGAGTCAGTCACTAGTTTTAGAAACTGACTGTTCTATTGTCTTCTAGAAATTGATCTACACCCAGCAATCCCTTACTCGAACCCTAGAAATGCCTCAATAGGAAATGCCCTTCTCGACCGTCACTTTCTTCTCACTGCCAAATTGCAACTCACCTCCTAGCCTTCTGTTCATTTTTTGAATCATTCTCAAAGCTTCAGAGCACTTCCCCGAACCATCCTCCACCATCAATTTCATTGCATTATCTTTGGGCACCCACATTCTACTTCAACATCTAGAATACTATCATCATTCTTGGCCCTCACACCACCCCACCCTGATTCCTTTCTCCTGCACCATCTACGGTTCCCCCGGGACGCACCCCTAACCTCCCCTTAGGTTGTAAAGCACTGAGTCGACATACCTTGTAGACCCCCCGACAATAGTAGGTCGAAAACCTATCGCTAGAGGGCATCAGGCCCACATGGCCTCACAGAGGGTGACTGATAGGCACATGTACTCCCATTGATGCCTCTCCTTTTGCTTCCAAGCCACCACCAAAGGTACTTTCTCCCCCTCCAACTCCTATTGATAACACCCTATTTTGGATGATTATCTTAGTCTTTTCCTTTAGTTTTCCATACTCTTTCTAAACTAAAACTATACATAATCCCAAATTTACCCTATTTTTGTAAATATACCATCAGACTAACTTTTCCCTTGTTTTGCAGAAAAACACGAAAAAAAATCATAAAAGAATAACTCAACCTCAAGATCGCATGGATTCACACGGTCCCAAGACTGCATGAAGCCAACCGGTCCCGAGACCGCATGGAGTCACACGGTCTCAAGACCACATGAAGCCAACCAGTCCCGAGACCGCACGGAGTCACACGGTCTCAAGACCGCATGAAGCCAACCGGTCCTGAGACCGCATGGAGTCACACAGTCTCAAGACCGCATGAAGCCAACCGGTCCCGAGACCGCATGGAGTCACACGGTCTCAAGACCTCATGAAGCCAACCGGTCTCGAGACCGCATGGAGTTCAAACGGTCCCAAGACCGCATGAAGCCAATCGGTCCCGAGACCGCATGAAGCCAACCGGTCTCGAGACCGCATGGAGTTCAAATGGTCTTAAGACCGCATGAAGCCAACCGGTCCTGAGACCGCATGGAGTTCAAACGGTCTCAAGACCGCATGAGGCCAAACGGTTTCAAGATCCAAACGGTCTCCAAACCGTTTGGACTTCACTTAAGGCCTATAAATAAGACCCCAAGGGTCCATCACGAGATATCAAGTTTTCAGACGTCCAAAGGCTGCCTCAATCACTCCAGAGCAAATCTGACTTCCATCCTCCACCCATGGGCTGCCGGTCTGAGATCCAAACTACATCTTGAAGTTGCTTTCTCTCTCTTCGCCAAAGAAGGTGGGAAGAGGGAGATCTCATCATCAAGCAACCTGTGAAGCTGGTGGATCATTTCTCTCTCTCCAAGGGGTTGACTTTCCTCCCTCCTTTGTGGGGATGACGCTCTCTCTCTCCTTGCCTCCTTCCTTGTCCTAGTTATGAGCGAGTAGACTCTTTCACTAGGGTGTGGGGAGTAGCCCCGCTACCCATGTTTTCATATCATGTAAATGTAATCCATAATTTGTAATTTAGAGTTATTATCTTTTCAGTTCAACATCAAACGTTTAATGAATGCATGTTTCTTGATCTCCAACTTGTGTTATCCTTTATCTTTTAGTATGAATTGTCTACGTTTGTACTATTAGATTTGAAACTCGTTTGTATGTTGGTTCCTGGTGCATGTATCCACCATGCATCTATTTCGGTATCTAGAAGTGTATCTCAAGAAGTGGAGTAAACTCACTATCATTTATTGCACTTGCATACTATGAAATGGAATCAGTTGACGTATGAAAGTGCAACCTTGGTAAGTCGAGGAATACACTTCGTGAAGGGAATGATGCAAAGTAAGTGACCATTTGTTCGAGAATGGCTGGCATTGCAACATTCCCGCACTTCTCGTAGTTAGTTCTCCGAAAGGAAGCTAAGTCTACAAAGATACTAACTGACTAGACTCTTTTTGCAGGTTATGTTTTGCTTTGCATGTGTTGATCCATGTGTAGTGGCAGTGAAAAACCGATCACACCCTAGTGACTTTTATCATAGTTTGACTCCTCAAATTTACTTGCTTTCTTTACTTTACATGTTCTTAGCTTAAATAACAAAACCCAACTTTCGATCTAAGTGCCTACTAGTAAGTGATTAAGTGAAGTTCTACCGTTTTCTATCTTGTTGCTTGCAACAAGACCGTTGTCCTGAGGATTCGACCCTTAACTATACTACGATAAGACTTCCACGTATCTTAGCATACGTGGGTGGAGTTCTTTATCTAGTATATGCAAGGCTAAACCTAAAGGCTTACTACCTTTAGGATTTTTAGTTGGTGCACACAATTCCACGTAAGTGGAAGCTCCATCAAAAAATTGGCGCCGTTGCTGGGGACAACGGAACGTTTTAATTTCATTTAGTATCTTGCTAGTTGGTTTGGGTTTTACACTTTCCTTTAATCATTAATCCATATCTTCTTGAATTAATATCCAAAGAACTATGAGGATAACCACCCAGTCCGACCTCCGATTATTAATATCCCCAACTTTGAGATTCGGACCCAGTGGATCCAGATCATGCAAGGAATCTCTTTCTCCGGAGGTTCTGGAGATGATTCCATGGATCATCTGAAAAGTTTTAAGGCACTGTGCCGCCTGGTTCTGCAAGCCGGAGTCACTTTTGATGCGATAATGCTTCATCTGTTCCATTTCACTCTGTCTGGGAGGGCCCTGAGTTGGTATAACTCGCTTGACAAGGAACCCATAATAACCACCTGGGCTCCCCTAGAGGAAAATTTTTTAGAGAAGTTCTTTCCCCCCTCACTGACTTATGAGATCAGAGGACAGATCAATCATTTCTCTCAGTTACCTGGTGAATCCCTTGCTGAAGCATGGGAAAGGTTTAAGGTACTTTTACAGAAATGCCCCCATCATGGAATCTCCCAGAACCAATTGATAGAAACCTTCTATCGGGGAGTAAGTGACGATATCAAACAGTTTTTGGATTCCTCATCTGGAGGAAACTTCATGAGAAAGAATTATGAGGACGCTTGGAAAATTGTTACACTCGGAGCTGAAAACCAGTCTAACTGGGGACGGTCAGCCGGTAAAGGTGTCCTCAAGGTCTACAAAGCTGAAGAATCAATAGAGATGAAAGAAATAGTTGAAGTCCTGAAAACCATAGTTCATAAACAACAAGCTCTCGAGACTTCTCTCGGAGAATTTGATAAGAAGAAAAATCATCTAGTTCAACAAGTCAAGGCTGCCTTAAGAACCTGTGAGGCCTGTCATGCTTCTGACCATCTGACCCTTTCCTGCGATATGCTTTATAATGTGATGATGGATCTGCATCCACCACCACAACCATATAAACCCATCAACGACCAATCTAAAGAACAACTACCGGAACAAGTCAACTCCATCCATTCCATCCCTGGACAAGTATATTACAACCCTAATCAGCCAAGGAATCATCCAGGATTTCAATACGGAAACCATGCTGGGACCGCTAATCCGCAACATCAGACACAGGGGGGATCTTCTAGTAGGTTACCACCTGGATTCCCAAACAATTTCAACCAAAATCAAGGGGATTCCTGGAATAACTTCCCTAGGGCCAACTACCCCAGGAACCAATCAACCTACTATCAGTACACTCATCCTCCGCTCCATCCACAGCTGCATACTCAGCAACCTCAGTTGGTACTGCCAACACAACAATCTCAACAAACCCAACAACAGATTCATTTGAAAAACACTCCTTCTCAACCGGAAGATGAAATATCCTTGATAAGGCAGATGCTGCAATCTCAACAGACTATGCTCACGAATTAGCAAGCACAGCAAAAAGCAGTAGAAGCCCAGCTTGCCCAGATCGCTGCACAATTGAAGCCTCCGACAGGCACTTTTGCAGGGCAGCCTGAATCAAATCCTAAGCATGGACAGAACAGACATGAACAATTAAATGCTGTCACCACGAGATCAGGATGCACTCTTCATGAGACCACCAAGATCACCCTGGATAATGATGATACCCCTGCTTTCATGATGAATGAGAGACCGCAACAAGGAATGGAGAAGCCCTCAGAGGGCACAAAGGGCAAAGATAAAGTGTCCACAGAACCTGAAGTTTTGCAATATAAACCAAGAATCCCGTACCCAGGAAGACTACGAGAAACAAAGATGGACACCAGGTTTCAAAAGTTCAAAGAGGCAATGAAGAAACTATGCATTGATATCCCGCTCCTTGATGCTCTTTCCGAGGTGTCAGCCTGGGCGAAATACCTCAAGACCTTACTATCAAGAAAGTACATCACCGAGGAGAAAGAAACTATTAAGCTTGCTCAGACCACTTCGGACATCATCTTAAACAAGATGCCCAAAAAGAAGAAGGACCCAGGCTCCTTCGGAATCCAATGTTGCATTGGAAATGCATCCACTAAAAAGGGATTAGCTGACCTAGGGGCCAGTATATCCATCATGCCTTACTCCATGTGCAAACGTCTGGGTTTTATCGAATTGCTGCCTACAACAATGACTATTCAATTAGCTGATTCCACCATAACCGCACCTCTGGGGATCATTGAAGATATCCCAGTAAGGATAGGCAAGGATGCCTACGTCCCATGCGACTTCATTATCATGGATATTAAAGAAGACTTGAGATACCCGATTATTTTCGGCGGACCTTTCCTCGCTACTGCCAGTGCGCTTATTGACGTCGAAGCTGGCACCATCATCCTTAGGCTCGGGAAAGAAGCAATTCAATTCCGAGTCCTTAATAGCATGAAAGGCCCTAGTATCCAAGAGGAGGTTTTTCTTCTTGACGCAATACAACAAATGTCTCAGTTAGAAATATCCGAGCCACCTGACGAACTAGAAAATGTCCTAATCAATCCGGATGTTGAATTCTCTACGAATGAACTAGTTCAACAGTGTTTGCAACATTTAGAAAAGGCTGAAGAAGCATCAACGGCCACTTTTGAAGAACTTAAAGCTGTTACCATTATAGAAGCAGCTGAGCCACCAAAAGCCCCTGAAATGAAGACTTTACCCACAGGGCTTAAACATGTTTTCTTAGATAAGGAAAAACTTTGCCCGGTCATCATCAGCTCTACCCTTACAGAAGATCAGGAAGAAAAGCTTCTGGATGAGCTGAAGAAGCATAAAAAAGTCATTGGATATAAGATAACTGACCTAACGGGCATAAACCCAGCCCTATGTATGCATAGACTTCCAATGGTTGAGGAATTCAAGCCAATCCACAAACATCAAAGAAAACTGAATCCTAATCTCAAGGAGGTGGTTCGCCTGGAGGTCCTCAAACTGCTCAAAGCTGGTATAATCTACCCTATCTCTGACTCCCAGTGGGTCAGCCCTGTCCAGGTTGTTCCAAAAAAAGGAGGCACTACCGTAGTGCTCAATGACAAAAATGAGCCAGTACCCACCAGAACGGTAACAGGGTGGCGGATGTGTATTGACTATAGGAAGCTGAACAAAGCCACGAGGAAAGACCATTACCCTATACCCTTCCTCGATGAAGTTCTGGAGCGTTTAGCTCATCAGAAATATTTCTGCTATCTTGATGGTTACTCTGGGTTCTATCAAATACCTATACACCCAGAGGACTAGGAAAAAACTACCTTCACCTGTCCTTTTGGGACATACGCCTTTAGAAGAATGCCTTTTGGGTTGTGTAACGCACCCGCTACGTTCCAACGGTGTATGTCCGCCATCTCGCCAGACTAACTGAATCCATTATGGAAGTTTTTATGGACGATTTCTCAGTTTACGGAGACTCCTTCAATAGCTGCTTAATCAATCTCGGACAAGTTCTACAGCGCTGCGAGGAAACCAACCTTATCCTGAATTGGGAGAAATGCCATTTCATGGTAACAGAAGGGGTCGTCCTCGGACACAGGGTAAGTGACAGAGGAATCGAGGTAGATAAAGCAAAAATTGATGTTATCTCAAAATTGTCACCTCCAAAGGACAGAAGAGGAGTTCGAGCTTTCCTGGGTCATGCAGGATTTTACAGAAGATTCATTAAGGATTTCTCTAAGATAGCCAAACCCATGACCCAACTCCTGACTAAAGATACCGAGTTCATATTCAATCAAGAATGTATGCAAAGTTTCTCTATCCTCAAGAATGCTTTAATTTCCGCACCTATCTTGAGAGCCCCAGATTGGTCGCAGCCCTTTGAAATCATGTGCGACGCAAGTGACTACGCCATAGGGGCTGTTCTAGGACAGCGGATTGATAAGAAACCCTATGTTATCTACTACGCATCCAAAACGCTAGACGAAGCACAGAAAAACTACACCACCACGGAGAAAGATTTTTTGGCTATCATCTACGCGTTTGAAAAATTCCGCTCTTATCTGATTGGTTCTAAAGTCATCGTTTATACCGACCATTCCGCCATTCGATACCTGATTCAGAAACAGGATGCCAAACCCAGGCTTATCCGATGGGTGCTAATGCTTCAAGAATTCGACTTGGAGATCAAAGATAAAAGTGGCGTGGAGAATGTTGTGGCTGATCACCTCAGCTAGATCGAGGTTGAAGAAAAAGATAAAATCCCTATCCGGGATTCTCTTCCTGATTATCAGCTTATGAAAGCCACTCATGGCTTCCCTTGGTATGCTGATATCGTTAATTATCTAGCAACAGGAATTATCCACCCATCTGCTTCCCACCAGGACAAAAGGAAGTTCCTTCATGACATAAAACATTATTATTGGGATGAACCCTACCTATTTCACCTTTGTGCTGACGGACTTTTCCGTCGTTGCTTGTCGAAAGAAGAAATAACCCCAGTCCTAGAGCATTGCCATTCAGGACCCACAGGGGGGCACATGAGTGCTAAGAAAACAGCTATAAAAGTTTTACAATCTGGTTTTTTCTGGCCCACCATATCAAAGGATTCGTACGATTTTGTGAAAGCCTACAACAAATGCCAATTTTCGGGCAACATATCAAAAAGAGACGAGATGCCCCTCACAATGTGGCAAGAAATTGAGCTTTTTGATGTATGGGGGGTAGACTACATGGGCCCTTTCCCTTCATCCTATGGCTTCTCGTACATCTTGGTCACAGTGGACTACGTCTCAAAATGGGTCGAAGTTGTACCCACTGTGTCGAGCGATTCCAAGCCTGTTATTAAATTGTTCAAAGATATTATTTTCCCAAGATTTGGAGTACCAAGAACTATCATATCAGATGGCGGGACCCATTTCTTGGAACGAAGTTTTGAAGCCTTACTGAAAAGATACGGAGTCAATCACAAAGTCGCCACGCCCTACCACCCACAGACTAGTGGTCAGGTGGAGATATCAAATAGACAATTAAAGGCGATTCTTGAAAAAACAGTAAACAGAAACCGCATTGATTGGTCTGCCAAACTTCCCGATGCCCTTTGGGCATATCGAACTGCATATAAAACACCAATCGGGACAACCCCATTTCATTTGGTGTACGGGAAGTCTTGTCATCTTCCAGTAGAGCTGGAACACAAAGCCTGGTGGGCCATCACACAGCTAAACTTTGATCTTAAAAGTGCGGGAGAAAATAGACAACTTCAATTACAGGAGCTAGAAGAGCTCCGTATGACCGCCTATCAGAGTGCCCGAATTTATAAAGAGCAGACAAAAATGTGGCATGATGGTCATATCAAGAGAAAAGATATCGCCGTTAGTGACAAAGTACTCCTTTTCAACTCCAAGCTCAAGTTATTTCCCGGAAAACTTAGAACAAAATGGTCCGGGCCCTTCACTATAAAACATATTTACCCAACTGGAGCCGCCATTATTATAGACAACAACGGAGGAGAAAGGACGGTCAACGGTCACCGTTTAAAAAGATACTACACTCCAGAAGACAAAATACCAAGACAAACCATAGAAATTAAAGACGCCACGCCGTCAGCATAACAACCTCAGCTTCGTCGAGCCAGCGACGTAAAACCCAGGCGCTACTTGGGAGGCAACCCAAGATTTCAGTTTCTTTCTTTATTTCTCGTTCTTTTATTTACCAATATAAAAAAAATTCATATAACTAAAACAAACATAAAAATTTAAAAATCCGTTCGACCTTAACCCTCCCAAACGGTCCTGGAACCGTTTGGAACCAAACAGTCCTGAAACCGTTTGGAGCCAAACGGTCTTCAAACCGTTTGGAACCAAACGGTCCTGAAACTGTTTGGGACCAAACGGTCTCGAAACCGTTTGGAGTCTAAATGGTCGCTAAACCGTTTGACTTAGGGTCTTTGTCCGGTCAACCCCCCATTTCCTATAAATATAAACCCTACCCCCTCGTCTTTCTTTCCTTCGACTCCCGAGCCTTCTGAAATTCTTGCACAGTGTTGTTCCATTGCTCTTGCTTTCCCCTGTTCCCGCGCGATTCTCCTCCGGCGACGTGGTTCCCGTGCTTCTGCACAGCAACCACACCTCCATCCACCGTCCTTTGCTTCCTCACCGCCTCCGTTACCACCTATTGAAAGGTAGTCTGACCTTCTTCTCTTCCGCCATCATCGCCGCCGGCGCCACCATCGGCTCTTTCCACCGTCGCCGGCACCACCATCGTTTTTATCATCATTTTCACCAACGGCCCTGCCCAGCGTCGCCATCTTCCCCGCCGTCTCCACCGCCATTTTCATCGCTGTCTTCATCGCCGTTTTCACCACCAGATTCACCGTCGTTTTTATCATCGTTTTCACCATCGCCCTTATCGTCGATGATCACCGCCGCTTTCGTCGTCGTCGCCAACGCATCTGCCGTCGCTACGCCGTTTTACCTTCATCTTCGCCTTCGCCGATGGCCACGCGACGCTTAGTTCTCCAAACAGTCTTGAAACCGTTTGGGACCAAACCGTCATGAAACCGTTTGGGTCCAAACGGTCTTGAAACCGTTTGGGACCAAACAGTCTTGAAACCGTTTGGAACCAAATGGTCTTGAAACCGTTTGACCTTGCACATTCATCTAATTTCCATAAAAATACAAAAATACATAAATATTAATAAAATCAAATCTTTCTAAACATGTTATTCTAACTCTTGATTTCTCATTCTACAGCTATGGCATCACCAGCAAAGAACGTCATCGGGTTCAAAGACCCTGAAATTTGGAAAAGAGAGGAACTGCTGGAAAAACAAGCTCGGCTCCAGAAGATAAGAGTTGACTTCAACAGGACCGGGAAGGCACCTCCAAATATCAAAATAATGGACGTCCTGTGCGAGCTTGATCGCCTCGTGAAGTGCCTAGATGAGGCACCTGAAGAAGAAGTTGAGATCTCTTCTTCTGATGATGAAGGCTTAGAGTACAATCCTAACTCTGAGGAGGAATCCCCTGCTAAAGAACAAAAGGGGAAATGCAAGGTCTTGGAGACTGTATCTGGGCAGCCCTCCAAGAAACGGGCAAGAAAACAAGTTCGACCTACCTCTGCCATGGATCAACCCTTTGCAAAACCTACCACCGCCATCCCTGCTACTACCACCACTACCACCACCATCCCTTCTACTACCACCACTACCTCCACCATTCCTGCTACTACCACCACCATTCCTGCTACTACCACCACCATTCCTGCTACTACCACCACCATCCCTGTTACCACCCCCACCTTCACTCCCATCACCACCACAACACCACCACCAGAAAATCTCTTCATCCAAACCAACCTCCCCGCTGACAAAACACTAAAACCCACCAAGTATGTGTGCTCCAGCATACTGCGTAGGATGGGGATATACGGTCGTATCTTCGACATGCTAGACAAATCCAACCTCGCCAGGTTGTGTCTAGTACCTGAAGTATCCTACTACGAACCCACTATAGAATTCTTCACTTTTCTGACCAAAGAGCCCGTCGACATCATGGATAGGTCACGGGATGGGGGTGACAAAAGGCGCGTCACCCAAATCTTCGGTAGCAAGGTTGTCATAACGAAAAATATGTTGAACACAATCTTCATTGACAACCAGGACCAGCTGTGGAAAGCCATGGAGGTGGGGACCGAACATTCAGAGTTCAACAGACACAAATTCTGGAAATCTCTAATCGGGATTCCCACCTATGAGGTGAAGATGTGCAAAGCGTCCAATATACACTCTGGCTTTGTGCGCACCCTGCACAAAATTCTCGCTGGCGCACTCTTCCCCAGGACATAGGGGGAAACATTATAATTTCAGATCTTTTCGTTCTCTGGTCTATTCTTAACGAAAGGCCGGTCAATATCGGACGACAACTGATCCAGAAACTATCAGCCTCCAGCCTGGGGAAAGAGATCTGCATGGGGGGGCATGTCACATCAATTATCAAATACCTCAAGATGGACAGACCCCTACCCCACTGCATGCAACTAAAGGGCGACATCCTTACCAATGAACAAACTCTGAAGAACTCCTTCATCATCAAGGAAAAGGATGGGAAACTACACTATGTCTTCTTCCCTATGGTTAAGTCATCCAGAACACTCATCCCGCTTCTGGAGCTAGCAAATTACGACACCAAACAGCTCCTCTTCTCTGATGAGGAGCTTTCACAACTACTAGCTTCTGTTAAAACAACCGAAAAGAAAGCTCCAGCGGGACAAACAGAGCTGAGCATCACAGCCCCGGCAGCTCGACCAACAAAAATACCTATCAAACGACCTTCTAGAAGGCAGTCGCAGGCCCAACAGCTGTCGGGGACACCAACATCTAAGCCAAATCCTGAGGCCGAGAAGCTCCATGAAGAAATCTTAACCTCCTCCTCAATCGACTCTTTCATTCAGAGTCTACACGAGAAGCTAACCGCTGCCACCACTCCACCATTCCAACATCTACCACTCCTTTCTTCCCCATCACATCCACGCAACCATTCACATCCTCTTCATCACCCCTTTTCCCTTCGGGCTCTCCTTTCTTCACCCCTATGCCCGACTTTACCACCTTCCCTTTCACCTCCATAGTTTCCACCCCATCACTATCTCTGCCACCGCTTTCACCACAAATTCCACCACTTTTCACATCTGCCACCACCCCGACACCGCTGGTGACTACATCCACAGTCACTATGCAGCTCAGGGCATCATCAGTGTCTCTTCCGCAAGGAACTAACACCATCCCACGCAGACCCCAGCCATCCCACCCTTCCGCTCCTGGGGTCCCTTTTGCCAATATCAGTGAGGAATTCGGCCGTCAATTCGACATTGTCCGAAACCTCCTCACTGATCCTTCTAATATATTAAATTCTATTTTTTCTTGTGTGCAGGGTTTCTCACGACAGGTGGCCACGATCGACGAACAACATCGATCCTTGCCTATTATCCTCCAAGGCTTCCAGCAATGACAAGATGAGGTGGATAAGCAAGTTGAGCACATCAACAGTCACTACAACACCTTGTCGGACATGGTCCTTGGAGCGAGGCGTCAGCAAGAAGCAACGGCAAAACAAGTCGATGAGATCTCCACACAGACTCAGCCTCTGCCAGAGACTCTCCGCGAGCTCCAGCAATAACAAGCAGATCTGAGCACGCGCTTGGGCATCATCAACAGCACACTCACACAGCTACAACATCGCCAAGAGGAGTCCAATAAGGATGAAATCCAGCAGCTGCGTGCTCAAGTTACAAATCTTACAGCACGTCTCCTATCACATCCCAAATTTCATATATAATTTAAAAGATATAATTGGACTTTTCCCAAATAATAAATAATTGAGGGGTTTGATACAAAAAGGCCATGAAAATACCCCTTTAGAAAAATAAAGTGAGAAAAACGAAAATAAGACTATAAATATACTTTCTCCCATATGCATGCTATAATGAATTTCAATTAACACAAAATGTTGAATATATGTTTTCCTTTTCACCTTTTCTCTCTCCTATCTATTATGAGAATTAAAGAAAAAGATAAAAATAGAAAATACTTGAGATACAAATTTATCACCTTGAGATGATCTTTCTTGGCCAATAAGCCCCCCTCTTTCCATATATAGCTTTTAATAAGAAGGAGTAATCGATAATCCATTTTCCTCTCTCCTCCAAGTGAGTTGTTCAAAAAGGTGTGAAACTAATAAGCAATGACGTTTCAATGGTTAGTAATTACACATCACTATTTGTAGACTCAAAGAAACGAGTATGGGAAGATATTGCACATTTTTCACCCATTTATATGCGTAAAATAAGGAAAATCACTTTTAATAAATTAATGGGCATTATATGGCCAAAATGGAAAACTAGGTATATGGAAAGAGTCTAGACACCATTATGAGCGTATGGTTCAAATTTGGTGTTCTTTTGACTTAGTTTGACCCCTCAAATCTTTTTGGAAAGGTTTTCTTAGAGTTTAATTGGATTTTTGACTTAAATTTCATTTATTGCGTCGAATTGGCCTATAGTCTGGGATTATTTGTTGTCATGCCCATTGATTTTAAAACGTGCCCACTGTCCACCATTCGATCGGGTTTTAGTGGTGGATTCATCATCTTCCTCCTCTGTTTTTCCCGTGCACAGGAGTCGTTTCACAGGCTGTTGCTCCCCTGATCCCGTGCTCTCTCATCTTTCAACCGTTTTCTGAAATTTCTTCTCCATTATGTTCATGAGACGATCTCGAATCCAGCGAGCCATTACTCGCTTTCCCTAACCCTCTGTAGGCGAAACGCCCAATTAGGGCAAGTATTCCCCTCGCCGCCCCAGTTTTGCAGAGATGGTCTCAGGCGCCCCCATGCCTATATAACTACCCTAAAAGGTCCGCTGCCCCTCTCACTTCTCTCTCCCCTAGGCAATTTCATCTCTAGTGCCTCAGTCAAGCCCAACCTACTCGACCTACAGTTCCAGTGACGACAGCCATATCCTCATCACTCTGACCTCCCCTGTCCGATTGTGGCCGCGGTGAGTATCCTCGGCTCACTTACTCTGTTCCTGACTCCTTGGTTTTCCCTGGGTCTTCCCCGAGAAACGGGTCCTATAGGCCACTGAGAGGCACTTGGAGGTGCTAGTCGCCAAGCCACCTCCATGGCTCTATGACCCCGGAGACCTCAGTTTCATGATCGCCCTCCCTCTGCGACTTCAAACCCAGTCCCGATGGTTCTTTATTGCTGTTCTTTCTTGCGGTTGGATCTCTGACTCCTCTTTCTCTGTTTTCCTTTGTTCTTCAACAACTGACGAATGACTAGCTCTTTTTCCAGCACCGATGATTCCTCGTCTTTAGTTTAGTCTTACGAGTTGATTTTCCTCGCCATCTTTCTGCAGTCACAGTGGTTTCCTCCCCTGTTGCTTGATCCTGGTCTATGCTCGCCATGGCTAGAGCAGGTCCCCGAGCTCCACTCCTCCTCAGCACCTGAGCCTAGGCTCGTTGGGTGCGGTTTCCTTCCCGGAACACAGTGGGCAAGGTAGAGCTCCCGATGGGCAACGAACCAAGATCAAAGATCGTCATTTTGATTTCACGGTATCGAGCTCCTGAGAACCCAGTTCTCTCCTGTGCGCCTGGATAGGAGGGACCCGCCTCCAATTGGACCGCATCCATTGGTCCGCCTAGACACGGGCCCAATATCTGCTGAGGGAATTTTGTTTAGCCCAGGTGGCTTTTTCCCTGATTTCCCATTGGTCAATTTTTCAAATATTCGTAGTAATTCAACCATTGGTCAGAAAATTTCAGATAAATAGTCACTGGATTTAGATTTTCGAGCAGAATACAAATTGAAGGTTTTTAGACCATGTTTTGACTTCTTATTCTGATGTTTTGTTAGAAACGATATTTTGGACTCAGGAAACCCTAATCATGCATCAACATGATTAATGTGACATGGGTCAACCTAGATTTTCTTAATATAATGATGATTGATCCAAAGACTGATCCACATGCACTCTAGCCCTAAATCACCTAAGATCAATACTATGTATTGATTAATTATGTCTAATGATTATGAACAGGTTGTAGAGATAAGTCAAGGGAAGGTTTGACCTAGATCTAATTCAAGGATCATCCTTGCTCCAAGGTAAACGGGCCATGCTGCTGAGCACAAATATTTATGATTGCCTTCATGTTAAGTATAAAATAAACATTATTGTTTCAAGTTTAATGTTATAATCATGTTCAATATATCATTGCTTGTTGATTGCCATATGATATGTCTTATGTTATAATGTTCACCATGATTATTGTTATCATTAAAGAATCATGAAAATCATGTTAAAAATTAGTGGGGAGAAATCCCTTCATGTTATGATTAGAGAATCATGATTTATGTTAATGTCAACATCATGTTAATGGTCAAGTAATTGGAATTGAAATAGTCTTGTTATGCTCCCGATCATGGACCTCAAAAAGGGTCATTAAGGGCTTTCCTAGCATCAAGGGCTTTCCTAGAAATCATGTGCTCCTAAGGGGGCATCACAGAGGGATGCATAAGATTTCTTTTCAATTCTTTATGTTAATAATGATGATTCGAGAATGCTTAAAGTTAATTCATGTCAATTCCCTTACATGTCAAGTATATTTACTTTGTTCATTTTATAAAGTGCCAGTACCGTTTACTGATGTATTGTTTTTCCCTTTCCATGGTTGGGGACGTGATGTCCCCAGGATTTGGAGCAAGTAAGGACTCAAGAAGGCAAGCCAAGACTAGAAGACATCCAAGAATTTTCTGGTGGGGTGCCATCCATTCTAGGCGATCCAATCATATAGAGTTGCTTATTATTATGTTTAGTTTCCCATGTTAAGGAATGAATAGAATTCTAGACTTGTTGTTGTAGTTTCCTATTCATATATTAATGTATGAATCTCAATGGTGAATTATTTGTTTATTTGCAATGATTACTTTTGTGACAACCCTCCCTAAAATGCCAAGTACCCCACATTATGGATAATGTTGGGGATTAGGTTGTGCTTCTGCTGGTTATGTATGTAACCCTAGGGAGGGGTGTTACATTAATGGTATCAGAGCCAATAAATGGATGGCCACCAAAGCTACAATTTGATTCATATGTTCTAACCCTAGGTTTATGTGACCCTTTTTCCAGATGGCCCCTAAGAGAGCAGACAAGGGAAAGGGTAACGATGATGGTGCTAGCTCTGCTAGTGGGGAAAGTGGACCAAGAGAGAACAATAGGCCAACCATAGAAGATCTTATCCAACCACTCACCAATGTGCTATCACAAGGCCAACACCATCCTAGGCATCATGAGCCCACTCTAGTAGACTTCCTAAAGATAAGGCCCGACTCTTTCTCAGGTGAAGGAGAAATTGATGTAGTCACCAAGGCTGAAGAATGGATTAGAGGCATGGAGCACTGTTTCTGGGACATGGACTGCCCTCAACACTCTAGGGTTCGTTTTGCAACCCACATGCTGAAGGGGGCAGCCCGCACATGGTGGGAAAACCTCCTCAACTCAAGGGCAGGTGATGCACCTCCATTCACATGGTAAGGGTTCGTTGAAGCCTTCTAGGCGCATTATGTATCTGAAGCAATGATTGAGAAGAAGGAGCTAGAGTTTTCCAATCTGGCTCAAGTGGGTGACATGACTGTTACCCAATATGCCATGAAGTTCAGGGTCCTCCAAAAGTATGGCCATGATCATGATGAGACACGTAGAACAAAGAAATTCATCCGAGGACTCAAGCCCGACTTGAGTTTTGCCTTGTCAGGAAGAGGCCATAGGACCCTCTAGGCAGCCCTAGATGCAGCCCTAGAGCATGAAGATCACCCTGGGAGATTCTACAAGAAGGAAGTTCCTCAGAAGAACAACCCATACCAACCTCCCAACAACCCTAAGAGGAAGGTACCTGAGCCTAAAATAGAATTTGAGAAGCCCCAATGTCCGACATGTAAGAAGAACCATGCAGGCCCATGCAGGTATGTTACGGGTGCATGCTACTATTGTGGAGAAATCGGGCACCTCAAGTCAAACTGCCCTAAGCTCACAAAGAAGGACCATGACCAGAACAAGGGCCACCCTCCACCTACCAAAAGACAAGCTAGAATCTTCACTATGGAAGTAGAGAAGGAAGATGAAAGGTGATGTAATAATTAGCTTACGTTCATTTGAACCTTTTTATGAAATAAATTCACTTTCGATGCATATTTCATTGATGTGTTAATTATATGAAGAAGTAACAAAGATCCTAAGGTGGGTAGTACCCTAGGAAATTTCGACGACAAAATTTATTTTAAGGTGGGTAGAATTGTCACATCCCAAATTTCATATATAATTTAAAAGATATAATTGGACTTTTCCCAAATAATAAATAATTGAGGGGTTTGATACAAAAAGGCCATGAAAATACCCCTTCAGAAAAATAAAGTGAGAAAAATGAAAATAAGACTATAAATATACTTTCTCTCATATGCATGCTATAATGAATTACAAATAACACAAAATGTTGAATATATGTTTTCCTTTTCACCTTTTCTCTCTCCTATCTATTATGAGGATTAAAGAAAAAGATAAAAATAGAAAATACTTGAGATACAAATTTATCACCTTGAGATGATCTTTCTAGGCCAATAAGCCCCTCTCTTTCCTTATATAGCTTTTCATAAGAAGGAGTAATCGATAATCCATTTTCCTCTCTCCTCCAAGTGAGTTGTTCAAAAAGGTGTGAAACTAATAATCAATGACGTTTCAATGGTTAGTAATTACACATCACTATTTGTAGACTCAAAGAAACGAGTATGGGAAGATATTGCACATTTTTCACCCATTTATATGCGTAAAATAAGGAAAACCACTTTTAATAAATTAATGGGCATTATATGGCCAAAATGGAAAACTAGGTATATGGAAAGAGTCTAGACACCATTATTAATGTATGGTTCAAATTTGGTGTTCCTTTGACTTAGTTTGACCCCTCCAATCTTTTGGAAAGGTTTTCTTAGAGTTTAATTGGATTTTTGACTTCAATTTCATTTATTGTGTCGAATTGGCCTATAGTCTGGGATTATTTGCTGTCACGCCCATTGATTTTAAAATGTGCCCACTGTCCACCATTCGATTGGGTTTTAGTGGTGGATTCATCATCTTCCTCCTCCGTTTTTCCCGTGCACAGGAGCCGTTTCACAGGCTGTTGCTCCCCTGATCCCGTGCTCTCTCATCTTTCAACCGTTTTCTGAAATTTCTTCTCCATTATGTTCGTGAGACGATCCCGAATCCAGAGAGCCATTACTCGCTTTCCCTAACCCTCTGTAGGCGAAACGCCCAATTAGGGCAGGTATTCCCCTCGCCACCCCAGTTTTGCAGAGATGGTCTCAGGCGCTCCCATGCCTATATAACTACCCTAAAAGGTCTGCCACCCCTCTCACTTCTCTCTCCCCAGGCAATTTCATCTCTAGTGCCTCAGTCAAGCCCAACCTACTCGACCTACAGTTCTGGTGATGACGGCCATATCCTCATCACTCCGACCTCCCCTGTCCGATTGCAGCCGCGGTGAGTATCCTCGGCTCACTTACTCTGTTCCCGACTCCTTGGTTTGCCCTGGATCTTCCCCGAGAAACAGGTCCTATAGGCCGCTGAGAGGCACTTGTAGGTGCTAGTCGCCAAGCCACCTCCATGGCTCTACGACCCCGGAGACCTCAGTTTCATGATCGCCCTCCCTCTGTGACTTCAAACCCAGTCCCGATGGTTCTTTATTGCCGTTCTTTCTTGCGGTTGGATCTCCGACTCCTCTTTCTCTGTTTTCCTTTGTTCTTCAACAACTGATGAATGACTGGCTCTTTTTTCGGCACCGATGATTCCTCGTCTTTAGTTTAGTCTTGCGAGTTGATTTGCCTCGCCATCTTTCTGCAGTCACAGTGGTTTCCTCCCCTGCTGCTTGATCCTGGTCTATGCTTGCCATGGCTAGAGCAGGTCCCTGAGCTCCACTGCTCCTCAGCACCCGAGCCTAGGCTCGTTGGGTGCGGTTTTCTTCTAGGAACACAGTGGGAAAGGTATCTCTCCCGTGGGCAGCGAACCAAGATCAAAGATCGTCGTTTTGATTTCACGGTATCGAGCTCCTGAGAACCCAGTTCTCTCCTGCGCGCCTGGATAGGAGGGACCCGCCTCCAATTGGACCGCATCCATTGGTCCGCCTAGATGCGGGCCCAATATCTGCTGAGGGAATTTTGTTTAGCCCAGGTGGCTTTTTCCCTGATTTCCCATTGGTCAGTTTTTAAAATATTCGTAGTAATTCAACCATTGGTCAGAAAATTTCAGATAAATAGTCACTGGATTTAGATTTTCGAGCAGAATACGAATTGAAGGTTTTTAGACCATGTTTTGACTTCTTATTCTGATGTTTTGTAGGAACGATATTTTGGACTCAGGAAACCCTAATCATGCATCACATGATTAATGTGACCTGGGTCAACCTAGATTTTCTTAATATAATGATGATTGATCCAGAAGACTGATCCACATGCACTCTAGCCCTAAATCACCTAAGATCAATACTATGTATTGATTAATTATGTCTAATGATTATGAACAGGTTGTAGAGATAAGTCAAGGGAAGGTTTGACCTAGATCTAA
This sequence comes from Alisma plantago-aquatica, assembly GCA_963693085.1. NCBI lineage: Eukaryota > Viridiplantae > Streptophyta > Magnoliopsida > Alismatales > Alismataceae > Alisma > Alisma plantago-aquatica. The sequence continues at coordinate 126,298,822 of OY856412.1, forward strand.
TTCAAGGATCATCCTTGCTCCAAGGTAAACGGGCCATGCTGCTGAGCACAAATATTTATGATTGCCTTCATGTTAAGTATAAAATAAACATTATTGTTTCAAGTTTAATGTTATAATCATGTTCAATATATCATTGCTTGTTGATTGCCATATGATATGTCTTATGTTATAATGTTCACCATGATTATTGTTATCATTAAAGAATCATGAAAATCATGTTAAAAATCAGTGGGGAGAAATCCCTTCATGTTATGATTAGAGAATCATGATTTATGTTAATGTCAACATCATGTTAATGGTCAAGTAATTGGAATTGAAATAGTCTTGTTATGCTCCCGATCATGGACCTCAAAAAGGGTCATTAAGGGCTTTCCTAGCATCAAGGGCTTTCCTAGCAATCATGTGCTCCTAAGGGGGCATCACAGAGGGATGCATAAGATTTCTTTTCAATTCTTTATGTTAATAATGATGATTCGAGAATGCTTAAAGTTAATTCATGTCAATTCCCTTACATGTCAAGTATATTTACTTTGTTCATTTTATAAAGTGCCAGTACCGTTTACTGATGTATTTTTTTTTCCTTTCCATGGCTGGGGACGTGATTTCCCCAGGATTTGGAGCAAGCAAGGACTCAAGAAGGCAAGCCAAGACTAGAAGACATCCAAGAATTTTCTGGTGGGGTGCCATCCATTCTAGGCGATCCAATCATATAGAGTTGCTTATTATTATGTTTAGTTTCCCATGTTAAGGAATGAATAGTATTCTAGACTTGTTGTTGTAGTTTCCTATTCATATATTAATGTATGAATCTCAATGGTGAATTATTTGTTTATCTGCAATGATTACTTTTGTGAAAACCCTCCCTAAAATGCCAAGTACCCCACATTATGGATAATGTTGGGGATTAGGCTGTGCTTCTGCTAGTTATGTATGTAACCCTAGGGAGGGGTGTTACATCTCCTCTCCGCCGAAGGAAGATATACCGACCTCAAAGAATCCCATGATGCACTGATCGAAACACACGAGCATTTGCAAGTGGCTTTCGATGAGTTACAAGCCACCCATCGGCGGTGCAAAATGTCCACGAGTAAAAAACAAGCAGACAAGGCAGCGGACGACAAGGATGGCGATGATGACGAAGAAGACGACTCTGACTCATCTGTTGATTCAAACAAAGATAACACCTCCTCTGGTGCTAAACATGATGACGGAGAGGACCCTAGAAATGTAGCAGAACCTTCTCACAGATGTTCCGACAAAGGTCACCACGACAGTGACAATCACCCAAAGTCCCCACACAACGATAATGTCAACATGTCATACGGGGACCAATTCTTTGATTATTCCGCGCTGGGGTCCATCGGGGAAGCTGCTAAAGACGCGGCTTACGCTGAGTTCCACCAGTGTATACTAGGAACCAGCGCCAGCCCACCAAACACAACTATACACCTTCTCCCTATGACGAGGGCGAGGCAGACCGAAAATTTTAGACACCGATGAAGACCTCGATTCTGCCTCCGACTCGGACGATGATCTACCAGGCCATGAACAGGCCTTAGAACAACCTTCTTCTCCCCCTCCACAAGAACTTCCCCCGCCACCACCTCTAACGCACAAAATGCATGACCTGGATATGGCGGCCATCTCCACTTTAGATGCTCAGGACATTTTTATACTGAACACTATAGTGGACGATGCAAAGGCGGGGGAAGACATAATTTATCATAATACAAAAACTAGGAGTAAGATGACACGTGAAGACTTCTGCAGCATCCTCCGACCTCGGTCCACGATGCCTATGGCAATCTTCCGTGTCCTCCTCGCCAATAGTATAGAAATGTACAGAAATTCTAAGCGGCAACAGCCGATATTTAACGCCTCGCCCGCTTTGTCTATTGGCCTTTTATACAAAGACATAAGAGCAAAGTCGATCGAGCGGCTGCGTGCTGGTTTAGCACGTCAGGCACGTTATCTGACCGTGCCTTTCCAAGTTTCGGACCACTGGCTTTTTATGATCGTGGATACCGAGGCTCGGGATGCCAAGGTGTATAATTTCTTTGGCACCGAGCTACCAGCCGGTACAATAAACTTCATCGGTGAAGCAGCAAGAGAAGCAAGGTGTATACCCTTCCGACTGCTTAAATTAATTTGGGCTTCCCGCCCATCTCTTCGCCAAGATTGGAGCCAACCTTGGTTCAATATCATCAACCCTCAAGTCCAAGCCACCGAGGGATCTAGGGATTGCGCTTTCTGCACCATACGTCACATCCAAGTGTTGAACCAGGAAATCCCATTTAACGATCTGGTTGCTGAAGATTTTCATTCCTTACGCGGACGTTATGCCATGGAGCTCATCTGTGATAGGCGGTTCTTCAAGGACCCAACTATGGCACCAGATGACATTCCTTTCTACCTCTTCTCAGCTATCCAGCGACCGCAGCGGTGACCCTTCCAACAAACTCTGAAGGAGTCAGAAAAGACCAAAATGACAGTCGCCGATACTGAGCAAGCTACAAGCAATATCGATCCTCTGTCTGCCATCGAAACAACCTTTCTTGATTTTGATCGCGACGCTTGCAAAGGTCTCTCCGACCTCGAATTGCATCTCATTATGGCGTGGCTCTCAGCCGACAAAGATGGGCTCGTATTCATGTCTCGAGACATTCTTGTAATGGCAGACACACTACGAGAGACTTTACAAATCAAAGGATCGCTCTCTACAAGTTTAATGGCCACCTATCAGTTTCTACTTGGCCAAAACAACCCAAGAACATACATGGCATCCCCATATATGAAAGATGATCTTCTAAAGCTCAAGAACTTCGGCACAACTGACGCGCTGATATCCTATCTATAGCACACAATGCCAACATTCATCATGTTACCTTTCCTCTATCATGAGCACTGGATGCTCCTGGAAACAAATCTCCCAGAAGGAACAACCACAATATATAACAGTTCTGATAGCCAGTACAACACACGATAGAGAAACTATGTCGTGACACCGAAGATGCCAATAGAAGTAGTGGCAAAGGAGTACGCTGACAAGTTAATAGATTTTTTGAGTCAACATACAAGGGCGTACGACAAAGAGCATTTCCACCGCCCTTCCTTCTGCCACAAATGCCCCCAGCAAATCCGAAAATCGAACGACTGTGGCTTCCACGTCCTCTACTGGATGTACACCATCATCATTCTCCAAAGACCAGTAGAGGAGATGACTGGCATGGATTACCACGCTCTACGAGGACAGTTCGCATCCAACCTACTTCATTCCCCGGGGGCAAATGCAGATTTACCTTAGCATGCAGCCCTTGTCCTAATTACTCCTCAACCTATCACTTTGACACTCTGAGGACAGAGTGAGTGATAAGTTGGGGGGGGGGGTACATTAGACAAGGGAGAGGTATCATTTTTACATCCCTTTTCCTTCTTTTCCTTTCTGTGTTTATACATTTTCCCTTTTTAACTTTCTTTTTAATTAACCCTTTTCGAGTAGAATCACCCTCATTTAACTCTAGAATCATGTTAGTCCCCAAAAGTAAATATCACTTAGACATTTAATGGCGATTTAATAATGTCACTCCACTATTGATTTTCATGCTTTTGCTTCAATTCTTTATCTGACTCTCCACAGGTCAAAAATCAGGGCAGAAATAAGCCAAGCTCTCAAGGATGAGAGGGGCATCAGGCAACCTCCAAATCAAGAAGTTCTGCTAGTGGACCACAAACTAAATAAGTGCATGTTGAAAAACCCTAAGAACAACTTTCCTCTCTTCAAAATAAAAGAGGCCTGGCCGCCCAAAATAATTTCCCAAACAAAACCCCAAAAACCCAAGCCTGCGAGTTATCGAATAAAAGCCAGAGAGACGAATAAAATTATGAGAGTTGTGTAATGAATAAGGATCTATATAAAGAACCGATGAAGGTTTCACCCGGCCGGCACATTCTGCTGCCCTCACAAAGGCAGATGTGTCGTGCCCGGTAGTGAAACCCTAAGGTATCTGAATATATGAAAGGCTCATAAAGGACTCACCCGGCCGGTACATTCAGCTTCCCTCACAAAGGCAGATGTGTCGTGCCCGGTAGTGAGATCCTAAAAGCATAGACAACCCCTCCCCCACTTGAAGGGGTAGTTACACTTCAAGCCTTTAGCCAACCCTCATACCCTCTCTAGCTTCCAGTAGGTATTTCAGAGAGGTATAAAGCTGATTAGAGTCAACAACATGCAAAAAATAAAAGTGGTCCCGATGCAAGCTACGAGATATGGAAAGAACCTGAGACCCAAGCAACTCTTGAAACCCGAAAGAGTCAAGGCAAGCAATAAGACTTGATATGACCCTAGAAGAGCGCAGGTTAAGAATTGAAGCAAGAGTATGGAAATCCTAACTAAATAAGATCGCCTCGCCATTACTTGCCTCAGCTCTATCTAACTTGAGGACAAGCTAGACTCTAAGTTGGGGGGGTGATAACACCCTATTTTGGACGATTATTTTAGTCTTTTCCTTTAGTTTTCCATACTCTTTCTAAACTAAAACTATACATAATCCCAAATTTACCCTATTTTTGTAAATATACCATCAAACTAACTTTTCCCTTGTTTTGCAGAAAAACACGAAAAAAAATCATAAAAGAATAACTCAACCTCAAGATCGTATGGATTCACACGGTCCCAAGACCGCATGAAGTCAACCGGTCCCGAGACCGCATGGAGTCACATGGTCTCAAGACCGCATGAAGCCAACCGGTCCCGAGACCGCATGGAGTCACACGGTCTCAAGACCGCATGAAGCCAACCGGTCCTGAGACCGCATGGAGTCACACGGTCTCAAGACCGCATGGAGTCACACGGTCTCAAGACCGCATGAAGCCAACCGGTCTCGAGACCGCATGGAGTTCAAATGGTCCCAAGACTGCATGAAGCCAACCGGTCTCGAGACCGCATGAAGCCAACCGGTCTCGAGACCGCATGGAGTTCAAATAGTCTCAAGACCGCATGAAGCCAACCGGTCCTGAGACCGCATGGAGTTCAAACGGTCTCAAGACCGCATGAGGCCAAACGGTCTCAAGATCCAAACGGTCTTGAGGTCCAAACGGTCTTGAGGTCCAAACGGTCTCCAAACCATTTGGACTTCACTTAAGGCCTATAAATAAGACCCCAAGGGTCCATCACGAGATATCAAGTTTTCTGACGTCCAAAGGCTGCCTCAATCACTCCAGAGCAAATCCAACTTCCATCCTCCACCCAGGGGCTGCCGGTCTGAGACCCACACTCCATCTTGAAGCTGCTTTCTCTCTCTCCACCAAAGAAGGTGGGAAGAGGGAGATCTCATCATCAAGAAACCTATGAAGCTGGTGGATCGTTTCTCTCTCTCCAAGGGGTTGACTTTCCTCCCTCCTTTGTGGGGATGACACACTCTCTCTCTCCTTGCCTCCTTCCTTGTCCTAGTTATGAGCGAGTAGACTCTCTCACTAGGGTGCGGGGAGTAGCCCCGCTACCCATGTTTTCATATCATGTAAATGTAATCCATAATTTGTAATATAGAGTTCTTATCTTTTTAGTTCAACATCAAACGTTTAATGAATGCATGTTGCTTGATCTCCAACTTGTGTTATCCTTTATCTTTTAGTATGAATTGTCTACGTTTGTACTATTAGATTTGAAACTTGTTTGTATGTTGGTTCCTGGTGCATGTATCCACCATGCATCTATTTCGGTATCTAGAAGTGTATCTCAAGAAGTGGAGTAAACTCACTATCATTTATTGCACTTTCATACTATGAAATGGAATCAGTTGACGTATGAAAGTGCAACCTTGGTAAGTCGAGGAACACACTTCGTGAAGGGAATGATGCAAAGTAAGTGACAATTTGTTCGGGAATGGCGAGCATTACAACATTCCCGTACTTCTCGTAGTTAGTTCTCCGAAAGGAAGCTAAGTCTACAAAGATACTAACTGACTAGACTCTTTTTGCAGGTTATGTTTTGCTTTGCATGTGTTGATCCATGTGTAGTGGCGGTGAAAAACCGATCACACCCTAGTGACTTTTATCATAGTTTGACTCCTCAAATTTACTTACTTTCTTTACTTTACATGTTCTTAGGTTAAATAACAAAACCCAACATTCGATCTAAGTGCCTACTAGTAAGTGATTAAGTGAAATTCTACCGTTTTCTCTTGTTGCTTGCAACAAGACCGTTGTCCTGAGGATTCGACCCTTAACTATACTACGATAAGACTTCCATGTATCTTGGCATACGTGGGTGGAGTTCTTTATCTAGTATATGCAAGGCTAAACCTAAAGGCTTACTACCTTTAGGATTTTTAGTTGGTGCACGCAATTCCACGTAAGTGGAAGCTCCATCACCTATGTTCTCGCCTGGTTTCGTACAAAGGAGGTCGACTCTGCCGCCCTGATTCCCGTAGTCAAACTCGTTGTGTTGATTCTTCAGCTCTGGGATGAACTAGATAGGTCTTCTTGAAGGGGGAAAGTCCCCTTGTTTTCCCTCATGTGTTTGGTTCGATTTTTCCTTGCTTCCCCTGTTGTGTGGTCGTAGTAGAGAAACTTCATGGCTCTGGCCTTCCTCCGTCTGTGCTTGAACCATCATGGGTGTCTCAACCCTTCAGGCCCATTGATCATGGTCTTGTCCTGCCTTGCCTAGACTTGTATTCTATCTACAGTGCTGAGAGGTTTCTATAATTTTTATCTTGAGGTTGTGCTACTATGGTTATTCTAATCATCATTATAATGCTTTACTCCTGATATAGTTAATCAAAAATCTTATACTGTTGATGATCATGGTTTTGTGTGCCTAGCTAATCCTAGTGTGACATCATGAATCAACAACTATATGGGCGAGAATGTGAGATGGCATAAGATTATCTGGAGCAGGAGAATGACTCCCAAATGGAGCACTTTAACGTATAGAACTATACATTCTAAACTGCCTACTATGGATAGACTGAACAGGTGGGGCTTGGAGGTGGACAATATATGTGTCTTATGCAAGAGGGTTGACGAGAGTCACAACCACATTTTTGGTGATTGCAGGTTCTTCAGGAGGATCTGGGCTTTAGTTTGCCTCAAGTGTGAATGAGGACAGTCTTTTGATGCTAACATCTTTAATACGATCACCAGGCTTCTGTGTATACTTGATAGAAGGAGTAAAATAGATGTGGGTGTTCTATGTCTTACAGGGGTTTGTTACTATGTCTGGGAAGAAAGGAACAACATGAATCATGGTAGAAAATCTTGCGATGAAGATATGACTGTTGCTAAGTTGGCTCTAAACTTGGCACATATTTTCAAATGTAGAAAAGTCCTTAGCTCAGGGCTGTCTGAGCAAGCTAAAAGATACTGGGGTTTTTGTAGATAACATCCCCTTGTTTACATCTTATTTTTTGTAGGTGATGTGGTTTACACAGTTTCCTTTGGCAATATATTTACCTATTTAAAAAAAACTAAAGCAAAACCCAACAGACAGAACTATGATCCTGAACACACACTAACCATGTAATAGACCTAGGATCAAGGGGATGATAATATAGAATCTTAGGATTAGCCAATTCATGTTAGACACATTGATTAGGACATGTCTTTACTTTAAATTGGAATAGTCATCTGCCAAGAATAATGCTAAGACACCATTATATGAATCAGGGTGGATACATCTCTATTTCAAAAGACCAACAATATTCAATAAAATACGTCAAGACTAGGAAGTTAATGAACTAACCTAGACAATTAAATTGTAACATATGATCACCCTAACCCTGAATAGGGGGTTGATATGGTAACAGATTATGTCACTACATGGGAAGAATGTAATGAGTATATAACTAGGAAATTAGTAGGTGTAGTATGACCATCTTAGTGGACCTAAGAAAATAATAAAAATCCTAACTTATAAATAGTAATAAAATGATAGAACATGAATATTACATGTGTAACCCTAAAACCTATGGGTGTCTTGTACTAATAATAATAAATTGATACATATAAACCCTGGTCTAAGTTAGTAGTGTATGAATAAGATATTCTCACAATGAACCTAGACTATGAATCCTAATATTATTATGATTATCTGAGAAACATCTACAAAGACACATTAGTACCCTAACCTAAGATACCCTAATAATGATATATGTACCTAAATGCATGTATTGATGAATGAAGAAAGTATGACTCTAAAGATGTTGACCAAAAAGAAAGGATATGAATCTGACATAGCCCTTGGATTTTTAGGAGAGACTCAGACCCAATATACTGAGGAGTAGTGAGAGTAAGATCTTGACTTACTGTAGGTAAGTGGGCCATGCCCTATAAATTCTTGTTCAGTTATTATCTTTGGACAATTGGTCTAAAGTTAGAAGTTGTATTATGATCCCTTAATGATGTAGTTGGTTACATATGTAGTATGCATAATTTCTTCATGTCATGTTACAAATAACTCAGTACATACCAAGAGTATTGGAAGTGGAGTCTAGTTCAATAAGTTCTCAGTTCATTTCATTTCATATTAAGCAATTTCAATATGTCACTAAGTAAGATAAGCATACCCAGGTGTGTAGATCAAATTTGGATTCATACACATACTCAGTAATCAGTTTTAGATAAGCTTAGTCATCATTATCCAACTTTAGCATAAGATAACTTCAAGTTCAACATTTAGTAAGTTTAAACTTAAGATAATTAACTCGGAACCTTCTTTTAATACATTATATAATAAGTCCTCATTCAGTTGTCCCGGGACAATTCAGAGGCATTAGTTGCCGCATCAATGGAGTGTGTACTCCAATTTAGAGGTACCTCAGTACCAATTCAGTGCATAGCCACGCCAATTCAGAGACACTTCAATGTTATTCAGAGGCATGTAGTGCCATTTTAGAGATACCTTGGTAGATACACAAATTTAGGAGGACTTATTGTATAATGGTGGACACAAGTTAGATAAAATGTGTTATTAAAAAATATTAGTTCAGTTTTCTACTATATCTCTTTCAGTTTTCCTTATGCCTTTTCTTTAATTTCAGAATTTACTGCCACTTACTCTAATTCCATATTTCTCTTTTTTTGTGCATGGCTGGGGACGCGACATCCACAGATAGTGAGTAGCTGGATGAGAAGTATCTTGAAGATGCATAGAGTAGAGGACATTAATCACTGATAGGACACTATCTTAGACATTCCTTCCAGGTTGGAGATTTCTTTTCATCCATTTTCTTTCTAGTTCATGTTGGGATTGCTATCCACAAACCATTAGTTTCTTTATGTCAGGCTTTTATTTGGATTCAATTTCTTTTGTTATTTGAACGCTTTAGTATGCCAGATATTGATGTTTGCCCATGTTTTAGATATATTTATGATATTCAATGCTTCTGCATATATAAGTGTGATAAATAATTGGGCAGGTGTTACATGATCCATGTGAGCAAGTGAAGGATCTCTATCCCAAATAAGTATTTTAGATATCCCAAGTCCTTCGTACAAAAATAGGCTTGTAATCATTGTTTCAATTTGCAGATTTGAATTTTATAACTACTTGTGATCACAGTGCTATCAACATAGATATAAAGGAGAGTATTCCCTCTTGATTACTTTGACAAGAATAGAGAATGATTCATATAAGATCTTTGAAAACCAATACTAGGGATCAAGAGAATTGTACTTTTTTGAGAGAAAGGGTATCCCATAAAAACTATTCTTTTTGCATGGGGGTAGCTTGTCACCCTTAAGGTCAAAATTATGAATAAAGGAGACACATCCAAAATCTCAAGGTGGCAATGGAAATGGTTTGGCGTGCATATATGGAGCAACAATGGGAGTTTTTTTCTGGATAACGGATGATGGTTGTCAAATTGATAAAAAATATGATGTGAGTACATCATTAGTTCAAAGATTTTGGGGAGATTCACATGAATGGTAAGGGAGAGAGTAATGTCAAGAAGATGACTATTTTTATTCTCTACATTAACATTTTGTTATGATGAGTAAACATAAGATCATTTACATATGTTTCTCATATCCTTAGAAAAATAAAAAAACTACGAGTTGGGTGTATTCAAAGGGAAACATCGGTGTGCATGATCTTAATAGGCATCAAAAACTGAATTGTGATCATTTTATAAAAGGCAGAGATAAGGGGAAGTACCTTATCATGTGTTTGAAGAAGATAAATCCACATCATTCTTGAGAAATCACCCACAAACATAAGAAAATATGTGAAACTAATATAATGTTTTTTCCAAAATGGAACACACGTCACTATGTATCTATTCAAAAGGTTTTGAGGATTATTTAACAATACATGATAGAAAAGATAAACCGTGATATTTACCTTGTTGACATGCATCACACAAAATAGACTATCAATTAGAAATAAATATTTATCTAAGATCTTGAGTTTGTATAGAGAAGCATGGACAATTGGAGATGTAGCTGGAGAGGATAGACTTCAACAAGAGAATTGGTCTTAGGTTGTGGAGGGGTGTACAAGTAGTATAGACAACCAGAGAGTACCCCCTTGCAAATCATCATTCAATTGCACCAATCACGTAGAACAAAACCATAAGTTCCAAACTTTACAAAAAAATGGAGGGACTAACATCAGATAATATGGAAAATTTGGAACAAAGCAAACAAGTGATTATTTTAACTTGGATGAGAGTGGGATAGTGTCACATTTTTTATCTATTTGATCACCAATCTTCTAGGATGACAGTTGAATGTGGAAAAATAGAGTTGGAAGAGGTAAGAAGGTGTGGTATATCAGTCATGTGTTGAGTAAAATTGGAATTGAATATCACCCTAGCATCAGTGGAAAGCACAGAGGAACATGAGTTACCTTGATGAACAATTAGATGGATAATACATGTTGTATTGGGTGGGTCACCTACATGCTAGTCAATGGGAGGATGCTTCCATGTTGTTGTAAAGAGGAGTGTCACCATTTTCGCATGCAGTTTGACGAAGACATCCATATTCCTCCTTTTTCATCAAGACATGAGAAGGATGTCCAATCAGAATAGAAGCCATAGTTGTTGTAGAAGGTCTGGACGATGGTCTGTGTGAACACTTAAGGAACATGTGAAGAACTACTTTTTTCCCTCTACCATATTGAGTAGGGTATCAATGATTAGAGTGACTCACATCCTCATTGTGTCCTAGGGTTACTAGAGTAGGAGGATTTTGGTCATGTCCAATATGGGTAACATGACCTCGTCACCGTACACTCAAAGAAGTAGTCAATGTAGTTTGGGATTCAAAAATCTCATTGGGAGGGGCTAGAGTTGAGGACATTTTGGATGGGGGTAGACATACATAGGCCTGGTCCATGGATGGGAAAGTGGTTCCAAGAAAAAGTGGATGCACTACAACATATACGAGATGAAGACCATTATGAAGCAATTGATAATGATAGTGTTTCTCTCCTTGGTAATGTTGACAAAGGTGGTAGGAGAGAAAATATTTAGTTGATTTCCAAGGGCTTTCATGGAACCTAATATTTAGATTATGAACGGCGATGTTGGTCTTTAGTGAAAATTTTGTTGATGGAGTTGCACAAACATATATTATCATCATCAAGCATGAAAAACAATTCTCTTTCTTCACACATGAGTTTTGTATTTCTATGCCACATGTATATAACTACCAAATCATGCTCTATACACCACCAAAGTCAAGAAAGAAATTGGCTATTTCACATGACCCAAGCATCACCATGTTTCTTAGGCATGACTTTTATGAGCTTTGATTTCTGACATAATGTCAAGAAAGTTTGATCAACATTTATCTATAATAGTAAGTTATCAACATTGAGCTTTACAGTAGTTACATGGGGCATGTTATTGTAGAAAACAATAGATATACATTTATTTTTAGCCATGGTAAGAAAAAGTAAAGAAACTGGACTGAAGGCATGGTATAGAAATAAGGCACTACTAGTATTAGACATAGTAGGAAAGAAAGAAGCACATTGTACAAAGGCATGATAGGAAAAGCATTACTAGTACAATGGAATGGTAAGGAGAAACGAAGCACTGCCAGTATATAAGAGTGATGGGAAAAGATCAAATCACAAGAATATAATCGTAATTATATGAAATATAAAAATATATGATTAAAACAAAGAAATTCATCCATGTGGGTTAAGAGAACCCCATGGAAATGAGGAAGAAATAAGATGGTGCCCATTCTATGTTCTTTGGTGCTTTATATACTAGATGTGGTCTTTTGCTTGCTTTCTTTTTTCATTTGTTATATACTTTAGATATGCAGTTGACTAGTGGGCAGCTAGTTCTCACTTCCCACATGCAGGCGGTTGGTGTTTGGCTTCATGTCTATGCCATGATTGTGTTGAGCTACTGGCATGCAATCGCAAGCCTGCTACTACATTAATGACTAGTAGAAAGTAGTGGTTCCTAGTCTGCTACCAATTACTTGTTGCTAATGGTGGGTGCGACAACCATCAGGAAGGAAGACAGAAAGAGGAAGGGGGGAGGAAAAAGGAAGGAAGGGTTGGGAGAGATTAGGGTTTGGAACATGCACGTGATACCATATAGATTGTAGTAATATATATATCTCAGTATTCTGTGAAGGGATTATGGGGATCATATATAGGAGTCCAGGGATACGTAGTTACATTTAAGTGGGTAAAAGGATCCTCACTTAAGTGTACTTGCATAAAAAAAGGAATTATAAGTGCAATGGTTATAAGACCAATTAAGTTATAAACCACTTATACTAGAATACATGAATGATGATGAGACAACAACCTACAATGAGGCCTTTGAGGGATCAGATTCTAACACAAGGATTGAAGTGATTAGAACAGTGATGAACTCCATGTACAACAACAAAGTATGGAATTTGGTGGATTCACCTCAAGGGGTAAAACCCAGAGTGTGATAATGTCTCTTTGATATAAAGATTGACATAGATGGTAATGAACAAATCTATAAAGGGTGATTGGCTACAAAACATTTTAGATAGTTTCAAGGTGTTGACTATGACAAAACTTTTCTACAAGTTTTCACAGTTAAATCTATCAAGAACATGTTTATACCATTATATCGTATTATTACAATGAGATGTGAAATGGATGTTAAAACTTCACTCCTTTACATGGTTTATAGGGGATGTGTTCATGACAAAACATGAAGGTTTTATCACTCCAAATAAATCCAATAAATTCTTTAACCTACAAAGGTCAATGTATCAATTAAAAAAAATCTAGATGATGCAGTTTTTATTTTGAAGAGAAAGTCAAAGAGTTTTTCTTTATCAAAATGAAGATGAACCTTGTATTTACAAGAAGGTTAATGAGAGAATAAAATATTTCTCATTTTGGATGTAGATAACAGACGATTGATAGAAATGGCATGCCTACTCTATATTTGGTTAAGACATGGTCGGGAAATCCCTTCTCTATGAAGCACTTACGTGTAGCTTCCTATAATCTAGGAATTCTTCAACTGTGACCGGGTATTTTGTCACATCTAATATAGTAAATGAATCAATATGGATCAAAATTTTCATCAACAAACATGGAATGCTCACAACTATTGATGATGCAATAGAACTTTATTGTAAAAATAATGGAGCGATTGCACATTATTAGGAACCCATATCACATTAAAAAAAAATATTGTTATTATCTTGTAAAGAGATTGTGTAATGAGGAGATGTAAAGATTTATATAGTACATATTTGAATAAATGTTGTTGATCTCTTGATGAATGAACTTTCACATCAGATGCATGATGGTCATGTTTGAGCACTTAGAATTAGATTCACGAGTGAAAGAACTTTCACAATCTATTCTAGTTCAAAAACAATGATTTAAAACTAAGAGGATGACTACTTCATGACTCAAACTCAATATGCATATCTGTAATAAAATATTATATGATCATGATAGAATTAGTCACTTACATGCTCAAATCCAACTTATTCTAATTAGTTGGATATCAACGATTGTTTCTCTAGATATTTATAACTTCTTGTGAGTCCCTTGACATCACTACCAACATACTTTGGAACATATACAGTTACACAGATAAGGATGTGGAAGGGAAAAAAGTTCACAATTTCCATGATTTTGAATTATGTAGAGACTGAATATTGATGCAATCAATTGACTAAATGAATCAGTACACTGACTCAATGGTTAGTAAAGTAATAGATTGGTTGATTAATAAATGATGATTAACTAGTTAGGAATGTACCCATCTGATCGAATGATAAATTCAACTCATCAATTGGGTATGCACATTAGGAAATACTAAGAAAAGAATGTTGATTGATTGAGATTTTGATTTATCTATTGACTTGGAATTGGATGTCTCCAAATTTTTTGAGATGATCTACTAGGATTCCCAGTTTATGATACGGATGCACATCTATGTATTGCCTATTTTGAGTCTGGTTAAGGACTATAATTAGGAAAAGGATTTAGGTTTTAGGAAATCCTAGCCCGTGACTCCATGATGTAAAGTGTTGGACTTCCACGGGTTGTAACACATTGAAGGATTTCTTTCTTTAAGAGAAAGAAATAAATTCCAATGACAACACCCAACGATAGGAGGAGGAAAGATGAGAACAAAACTTGCACATTGATAAGTTTGATCCACTTCTTCTTGGAGGCAAAGGAAACTACCTAAGGGTTCCTTCATCCCATGAACAACATAGAGGTTGAGGAATGAATGTGGAGGCTTGGAGTACAAGCTCCATCATCAAGGGCGATGAGTTATGCCTATAATGTCATTTCAAGAACAACTATGTCACTTCACTACTTTGACTTCAGATCCATATCCACAACTATGAGATCAACATTGAGTTCTATGTCCATTGTTGTTGGAATGAAAGAGCATGCTAATGTGGGTATGACATTCCTTCTATTTCTTTTATATAAAAATGTTTAACAACTGACGGATCGATGTCTTGTTCATTTTGTTGGGGGATTTTTTATTTCTAAAAACCACAGGAAAGAGTTAAGTATAAGTAGATTTACTACTAAGAAAATTAATGCATGTTTACACTATTTGTTGTGTTATTTTATGAATTTCAATTGTAATGTGATGTATATTGTGTTTAATGATATCTAATGTGTCTATTTTAGTTACACTTGTATCTATGTATCTATTTTTTGGTAGCATTTGACGTAATTTTTTCATTTAATGTGTAATTTTGTTCGTGTTTTTTTATCTTATATTGGGTAATCTTAGGAATTTATTCATATTTTGTTTTTATCAAGAATAGTGTGTCATTATATGTAGTATATGTTTTTGTGTGTGTTTTATATGTTTTTGTGTGGTATAACTGTATATTTTTTAATTCGATTAAATACATATAAATCTATACAAGTCTTTATTCATTTTTTGTTAGAGTTTGCGTTGTGTTTTGTTTGTTATTAATGCATTTTCTAGCTTAACTAATTTGTTATCTCCAATCTTTTTGTATGAACCATATATATTGTTGGAGTTATTATTAGTTATTTTATTATATAAATGACCCTAAGCATATTAGGCCTATATGGGTTAAGTATGCTTCCTTTTGTTTACCTCCTCTCCTATATATAGAAAGGTAGTTTTTATTTTGTCTAATAAGAAATATCACATTAGATTTCCATCTTATTTTCCACAGTCTTAGAACATTGATCCTAACCTTAGGGATAAAAATAAAATGTCTTTGTCTTCGGGCGAATTTCGTATGTTCTATGGCACTAAATATTTCTTCCTCTTCATGTGGCTATCCTAACTCATATTATGTAGTTTTTTTTACTTGAATTAGGGATCTTTTATGTTGCATATTACAATGCCTTTGTTACTGTGATTTATTTTTTCTATCATGGATACATATTGATAGTCCTTTTTTCTTCCTACAATTATGTTATATTGGTAGTACTTTATTTATGTGCCTTCATTTATATATACATTCCTCTACAAGTATATATGACTTTCCACCCCCAACCACTCTCATAATTTTTATCATGATTGATGTGAGGGTGTGAATAGAGGAAAATGAGTAGAGGGGAGAGATGAAATGGATGAGGGAAGATGAAGATAAGAAGTCATGTCATCCAATCATATTGTTTAATTTTTGCATATGCATCCATGTTGTTGACATCTACTATAGCACATGTTCTTATAGTAGTGTTTCTTAAACATGTGTTCTCCTACTATTTCAAAATATTCATATACTAGTGTTGTCGTTCCGTTGTTGGTACTTCTTTTGTCAAACTACCTCGATAAGAAGGTCAACTCAAATGGCTTCTACACATATTCTCCTCTATCTACTAATTTAGATTCTCACTAAAAATTCTGATGTTCATTCATGTTTGCTCTTAATGGTTTGAAAATTTTCAATTTAAGGAGAGTCCCATCTGTAATTATTGCTTCTATATTGGTATTATCTATGTCAGTCAGAAAAGTTCACTTACTACCTTCTACGTGATATCTTCTTCAAGAAAAGTGTTAGAGCACTTTAATTTTTTTATTACAAGATTCAAAGGAAGATCATTTCTTGTCAGGAGGAGACCATTTATACATATGTTATTTTATCTTTATCTTGTACTCGCAACCTGAACATGTGTTTTACCATGATCCAACATGATGGGGAGTGTTAGAGTTATTATTATTTATTGTATCATGTAAATGACACTAAACATGTTAGGCTCACTAGGGTTAAGTTTGCCTCCTCGTACTTGCCTCCTATCATATATATAGGAGAGGAGTTTATCTTCTATATAACTAGAAATATCTGATTAGTCTCCCATCTTATTTTCCACATATATAAATACATATCATTTGTTGTACTACTGCTATATGTATGTGTGTGTCTATATATATATATATATATATATATATATATATATATATATATATATATATATATATATAGTGTTAGGCTAGAATACACTTGAGTGTATTCGGAGCAGAATACACTCAAGTAGTTTATCATGATGCAATATTTTTTCCAAAAATCTAATCCGTTGATATTCTTAAACATGTTGTGAATAGCTCATACGCAAAATTTGAGCACATTTGAACATTTATAGGTCATGTTATAAAGACCGCAAAAATTATGCATTTCAAATTAGTTTCGCGTGTCGATTTGTTGTCCTTGGATGAGTGACTTACACTCATCTAAATGGGCTCAAAATTTGTATGTAGCCTAGTTATAGTATGACGGTGAAGATCAATGGTTTATATTTTGCAAAAATAATCTTGATATGCATACACACTTGAGTGTATTCGTGCGATCTGTACACTCAAGTGTATTCTAGCCTGACTCTATATATATATATGTATATGTGTATTTGTGTGTGTGTGTGTGTGTGTGTGTTATGACGAGGAACTCCTCCTGGACAAGGCCACTATTGGACCTGACTCGGTCATAGGATAATTCCCGAAGCTGGCCATGTAGTTGGAGGGTATCGTAGCGTGCTCAATGTATAGTATGACTATATTTATGCATATGTATGTATGTATGTATATATATATATGTGTATATATACATATATATGTATGTATATATATATGTAAGTTTGTGTATGTGTATATATATATATATATACTTTGCTTTATATATTATTTAGATCATAATTGATTTAATTTAATAATGTGTTTTGTTAATTATGGATGTGCTATCTCACGTCTTCCAATCTATTTCTCTCTTTATATTACATCTGTTCTCCTTCACATTGATTACTTCCATGATTTCTTCCTCTAATTTTCTCTCTCCCAATAGATAAGGGATCAACAAGTCCCATCAGTGCCTCGTCCTTCTCCCCTTATTTTTCTCTCATAATAGGTTGACCTATTGAAGCTTAAGGTTGTCAGTGGGGAGGATATTACCCGTTTATCCTTTATCCATATAATGTAGGGTAAGGGTAAGGATAAGTGTAACGGTAAAAGTTTTTGTTATCCATTTCACGTTTACCCTTTCTCCATTTTCCGACTACATTCAAAGAGGAAGATAAGATATGGACATTATCCATACCCTTTTACCCACATTTATTCAACAAAGATATATAACTATATAGAAGTTTCTTTTTCAATTTCCACCTTATGTTTTCCAATAGGAAGCTTGTGGGTTGCGGATTGCTTCCCACCCCTCTCACACTCATGTAGTTGAGTTATTATTATTAAATGTTGAGCCAATTGAGAGGGGCGCAGAACAATGGAAAAATGATGAGCATGTCATTTAAAAAAAGTTATTCTTTGACCAATGTCTAAACATATTACACAAATATAACATTGTCATGTTTATATTCATATTTGTGAAAATACAAGTCAAGAAAATTGTGGCTTAATATTTATCACCATATATACAACTTTAAAATAAATTTTTTTTTACAAAATTTATTTTATATCAAAATTATTCAATTTCCATTGATCCTCTCCCCATTTACCCTGTGGGGAAGAGGATGAAAGTAAGGAGATTGCTAAGAAGGGTAATTTTTCTTACCCTTACCCACTGCCTTCTGAAGAATAAAGATAAAGGTAGAGTCTAATCCTCCCGTACCCTTTCCCCGTTGACAGCCCCACAATCTCCTTTGTCTTTAATCTACCCTTATCAGTGCCTCTCCCTTGTCTGGGATTTATTTCAGAGACGGTTTATTCTAGAGACTAAGGCTATTAGTCTATATAACATTTCCCATAATAAAAAGATATTTATCTGTCGTTTCAACACTCTGTCAAATGTCTGGTATACCGTGTCAGTTGTGGCACGATTGAGAAGCCTACCTCACCTGTGCACTGCTGTGCTTTGTTAGAAGGAGATAGTAAGTTGTGCTGGGGTGCGGCTCTTCACAATAATAGAAACGAGATGGGCCTCTATTCAGTCAAGCGGAAAACACGCTCGACAAATGGTCTTCACAACAGGGACGGACTTGTCCTAATCCCGTTTCTTCAAAAATTGAACTCGTTGTTCATGTGGAAAGGATAGATGCAACTTTATCATTAGGAATATTGTATTAATACCAATACAAAATACATCAATAAAAATAGAGTATACTGGACGAATCTACTGGTTCTGCCTTTCTAAACTTATTAGTATTGTTATCTTACAGTAAGATAAAGTAGTTTTCATTGAGACACAAAAAGAATGTGATAATGGCTACCACCAAGATTTTCAAATTGAAGATTTATATGCATGCGAAAGCTTTATGGAAGTCCCTTCAAAAATATACAGTCACATTTCGAATGCATTGCCTTGTCATACTTTAAAATTGACCCAATTAGTAAAGCATGATGCTAGTTATAGCATGGGCCACATGCTTGACCCACTAACCACCAATAAAGGGGAAAACAACAATGTTTTCCTTCTACGTGTGCTGTGATGCAAAGTCGCTACCTCTCCCCGATTGATAATAATTGTCAAGAAACACATTGTCTTACTCAATAATTGCTGCACGCTTATATTACATTTAAATTTTGTCAAACAGTCCTGTGATACTTTATGGAAGCTGACGTTTATTGACCAGCAATGCATATTTATATATGTTTGGAGCCATGGGTTCGTGACAGACAAGGTTGCCAATACTTGTTTCTAAGTTTTTGGGTAGGTAGGTGGGATGATGAGATCTCACTCACCTGACCTGACACAAAATTCGGTGATCAAGAGATTCAGTTAGTATTATAAACATCTGTAACTACCAAACGTTTATTTACCATGCGAATACGCCCTATTGGTATCATTTACGAAAAAGATTGGGTCACGCACAGTAGTGTCAAGCCCAGCTCACGCGCGGAAGAGAAGCGGTATTGTTGGGGGAGAGCTGTTTTGGAGTGGTGACGTGGCCGGGTTTAATTGAAAGGGTAGATAGAGGTTGTGTAATTGATAACTAATTTTGTTTTGGTTATAACTTTTGAACCTTGATGAAATTTTTGACGAAACAAAAACTATTAGATTCGTCATAAAAAATGCATCCAACAAGACTAATATTGATATATTTTTAGCAAAAAATATATATAAATAATTTGAATATATTATTTTGGATGTCAATGAACCATTTTGGGCGTCAATTAACCATATTTGGGTGTCATTAGCCATTTATGGGCATCATTAGCCATTTATGGGCGTCGTTATAATTCTAGGTGTCAGTGAACTATTTTGGGCGTCAATACCTTATTTGGGTGTTATTTTAAACTTGTGGGTGTCAATGAACAATTTTGGGCGTCAATTACCTTATTTGTGTGTCATCTTTATACTTTGGGTGTCAATGAACTATTTTGGGCGTCAATTACCCTTTTTTGGGTGTCAATAGCCATTTATGGGCGTCGTAACATCTAAAAATACCTCATTTGGGCGTCATTTTAAACTTCTGGGTGTCAATGAACTATTTTGGGTGTCAATTACCTTATTTGAGCGTCAGTTTTATACTTTTGGATGTCAATATACTATTTTGGACATCAATTAACTATTTTTGGGTGTCAATAACCATTTATGGGTGCCATAACATCCAAAAATGGCTAAATAGTGCCAAAAAATGGTTAAATAGTTGTTTTGGTTGTCAGTACATTATTTGGACGTCATTTTTATACTTCTAGGTGTCAATGAACCATTTTGGGCATCAACTAACCATTTTTAGGTGTCAATAATCATTTATGGGCGCCATAGTTGGTTGTCAATTAGCCTATATATATATATATATAATTTTTTTATTTTTTTCTCAAAAATATGTCAATATTAGTCTTGTTAGATTGCATTTTTCGTAACGAAAAAAAAATTGTTTCATTAAAAAATTCATTACAGTTCAAAAGTTATAAGCGAAACAAATTTATTTGCCTATTGTGTAGTTAAAAAAAAATCACTCAATCATCATATACCACGTGGTGGTTGTTTGGACGCTGGTTTGAGACTTGTTTAGGCGCACGTAAAGCCGCGCGTGACCGGCGTGAGTGTGCCCAAATCTTAGTTCTATCATTTATTAGGCAGTTGGACAGTGTACAGTTCAGATGCTAGCCAAACTGGTAAAAGTGCTAGCTAAATTAGTAAAAGGGTCAATGTAACAATTTCCAAATAATTTCCTCAGCCGTGGCGTTTGTTTCTATTCTTATGAAACAAAGGCGAACAGACAGTGATGTCATGCAAATGTGAACTGTGGAAATATGGGTGTAGATGAAAGTTGAAAGATGTTGGAATCAATTGCCGGTTGGACGGTTGGGGTTTGAAAAGAGGCACTCGTCTTGCCTAGTAAATGCTTAAATCCTAAGTGTCAACGTACCAATAAAGCGGGTTTCCTCACCAAATAAAAATTAGAATCATAGATGAAGAAATGGAGAAACTTCTCCATAAGACTCAGCATTGCAAAGAGCATTTATATATGTGAAGAAGTACGAATTAATAGAGTAAATCAGTTTGTTAAATAAATTATAATAATGTCATTTTGCACTTTACGTAGAAAACAGCCATCTAGTCAAGAGCCCACGTTTTCAAAATCATCTATTATCCTTACCGCTTTCGAATTTATCTCACACTCTTTCATTCTTTTTTTTTTTTACTTTTTAACATTAAAAATCGCGTAACATCCATTTTTCTGTCCGTATGTACTTTACTCTTTGGTTTTGTTTTGACCATGTCCGCAAGTAACATCGAAGACGGGAGAGTGTTGGCAAACCAATGACTATAAAGTCATTTTATGCTCCTCTATCTCTGTCTTATGTTGTTCTAATCTTTTTCTATAATTTTCAACAACAAAAGTCAGATGATGCATATCATTCTAACTATAGATACACTTTGGAGTTCCTCTCACTCTCTCACACTCTTTCACCATGTCCTCAAAATAATATCCAAGAGAGGAGAACATAGAGAAACTAGTAACTAGATAGTAGCTTATGCTATATGCCTCCCCCTATCTCTCTCATTGCACTTTTTTTATCTTTTTGTCCTTATATGATAGGATCAATCAACTAACGTCCAATATCCTATTTATAATTACTGTCGCCAACCCCACACCCACTCTCTTAATCTTTCTCACCAAGTCCTCAAATAACGTCAAGGAGGACAACATGGATTACTCAATGATCAGAAAGTGATGAATGTTCTTCTCAAATTTTCTAACTTTTTTTTGATAAATTATTTAACAATAAAATTAAGCAAAGCCCATTTTTTACAACCATTCGTACTCTAGATTTCCACTCCACTTTGTCAATATCTGCCACCACGTCCTCTGGTATTTTGAAGTAGAAAAAAGTGTGGAGAGACCAAAGCATCGTAATATATCAATGGTGTCATCAAATTTTTCGCTTCCCACATTTCTCACCTAGTTTTAGTTACTTATAAATAATACCAAATCAAATTATACACATTAACCTATTCATAAAGGATCTTAGATATGTTTCCTATGCTCTAACTTTGTCTCACCACATCCTGAAGTAACTTCATGGAGAGGATAATTTGAAGAAAGTAATGACCGGAAAGCCATTATTTTTTCTCTCCCAACTAATGGTCATCATCATATCTATAATACTCTCGAATCCCCCCCCACAATCATGGATGATAGGTCTCCAAGGAAACCCACTATTTGAACATGGAAGTTCCCTCGATCTTGTAAGTTGTGGTCGCGGATCTCAAGCTAAAGGGCATGGAAGAGGAGGTATAAGGGTATTAGGCGATGACAGTCAATCCAATCCTCCACAAGGAGAGGATGAATCGCCAAGAACAATATATAACGAGGGTATGAATGTTATCTATGAAGAATGTGGTGGAGTGTATCTTTTGATGTTCTTTGTTACTCAATTCAATAATTGAATCATGGGTTGGATATTGTATAATAAAATTGGGTATATATGTATACATCATGGTTGTGGTAGTGATGATGATGATGTATATGCAGTGATGTTGACATCTTAGTCAATGTCACATATTTTAATGCATAATGATCGTCATTAAAGTGGGTTTGATCATATGTGGATATGTCAGTTAGTTTGGCAAGAGTTGAAAGTAATTTTATGTTAACATCATGATTAATGCTCCTTAATATGTGCCTTTGTGGAATATTTAGTTTAGTGATTTTATGTTAGTGTTTTGGCACCAAAGATGGATAGAATGTAGATTGGATGGTAAAAAAGTTGTGGTCCACATTTTATAAGGTTTGAATGTTCCTAAAGGAGTAATGTATGTTTGAATTTTATGAAATGATTTGTTTTTTGGGTGCGCAATGTAATAAGGTTTGATATCAAAACAAACTAAATTCTGGCATGATTGATGTGCCATGCGCCTAGGTCACTCGGATACATAGCTAACATCTTTGGTCTAAGGGTGCCATGGATCAAGTTTTCACAACCTTTGGATTTGGATGATCGACGACTCTCAGGCATCTCATATCTTGTAGTTAGAGAAAGGTAGTGGGGGAAATGGAGGTCGCGACCTTCCTTGTCCATGGTCATCAAGAATGTGGGGTGTAAAAGGAAACAAAGTGGAGGTTGTTCTTGGCCCTTCGAGATTACTATCACAACCCATCATTTGAGGACAATGGGTGAGAGAGAAAAGAGAGCAAACCTAGTGACCATATGTCCTCTCTACTCATAGTTGCAAGTTGTCACAAAACTATTTGTTATCCATATACTAACTCCCAATGACTATAAAGTCAACAATGATAGGACCTAGGTGTCTGTCCCTAGCATGGTGTTATCAAAGTGTGAATGTGAAAGAGTAAATCTTAGCATACATGAAGAGATAACAGGATAAAAGAACCAATCACAATCTCAACATCTAACAAAATATATTAAGCAACATTGTTTATTCAAGCTTTCAATTCCATATTCAAGAGTACAATTTTACAAGTCTGCTCATGTATACTAGGGATCTTACAACAAGAACACCTGACATAGATCTCCAAGTGAGATATTTCATGTATCAAGAATCATTTTAGGAACAACATCATCATCAACAACATCAATGTTTTGTAATTATCTCACTTCTATCTAGAAGGATCTCAATAAGTTCAAGCCACTCAAGCTAAGACATATCTATCTCAAGGCAACATGTGCTAACCACCAACATCTACCCATACCAAACTTTCACCCAACATATCAAATGAGAGCCACCACTACATTCCTTTACATCAAACCACTAACATGATTATGAGGCTCATCATGGAGATCACATGTCAATGACATCATCTTAGGGTCATGGGATATCTCCCTCACCTAAGTAACAAACATCATATATTCAATTGCCTCCATCTCTAGGGTTAGATCTTTTACATAAGGAATCTAGGGTTCATCATTTTCAAGGTGACCATACACTAGGTATCTCATCTCATTTTCTTAGAAGTATTCTAGCTAGGGACTCATCATCATGTATATCATTGTTCATATTCTTCAATGTTTCTTTTATTTTAGAGGTTAGTTACTATGACCTTCTCTGATGACGGGTCGACTCATCTTAAGAGGTCACCCTTTTTGTATGTCCCATGCTAGAGGTCCTCCTTTGTAAAGAGATTGAGGCCTATGTTGGTCACAAACTATATCTCAAACATCACATCTCGTGATATAGAAGACTAGGAACAAGCAAGTATATCAACCCACTAGCTATGTTTAGCACATCAACCCAAGTCATATACATCACATGGTGCTAGATTTCTCTCGGTTGCATGGTCCAACTCATCTCATATCATAAAATGTACTTGCATCTTCTGGCATCAACTTATACCATAATGAAGAAACTCATATCATCAACATCAACATCAACAACATAATCATCATTATTATCATCATCATAATCAACAACAACTTAGGACATTTGGGCTACTTACTAGCCTAACCTCTATCATGGCTCTAGACAACTCTAGAGACTAAAATTGACATCTAATGTCTCACATCTAGATTTTATGTTACATCTCGCTCTTACGCTCGATGGACACGATAACATACCAAAACTTAGAAATAAATCCTAACTCCAGGGTTAAGAGGTTAGAAACCTTAGTCTTTTGGGCTTAGCCAAACAAGGATAATGGTATCCTCTTTAGTGACCCTAAGTATGTTAACACATCAATAAATCATCGTAGTGTGTATACATATAAACAAAGATGGCATGATACTTTTATATTAATCAAAATATCAAGAAAGGGTTCACAAAATTTGTCACATGAGGTAATAATGTGGTGTCCATAATTGAGAATAATGATACATAATTCAACTAAAATATGAAATAAATAAACTTATATCAGATAATGATATAATAGATTTGTTCTAGATTATTCCTTATCCTTATGGAGCAAGGAAGAGAAAATAGTATGAACAATATTGCTTTAAATATGTTAATGTGATATTGAATTAATTAATATGGGACATATTGGCAATATTGGATTATGGGCTAAAACTCATAAAAGGAAGATTAATTGGTTAAAGATAAGTCGAGATTCATTTTCCTTGGGTTTGGTTTGGCTTGGAGGCCAATTTCTTAATTTTGGGATATTAATAACTATATCTCTTTTATTTAGAAAAGAAAAGGTGAGTTTTTCTCAATAATATGAAATAAAATATTTAATGACTCCAAAAGAGGAAAATAATTTGTAATCCTCACATTAAAAATAGCATGTGAGTGAATTTTCATGTAATTTGGATAATCTTTAATGTACATGTGAAGTTAGGAGAGAGAAAGTGTGTAGAACCTTCAAAATATTAAATAAATGTACCAACAACTTCAACATGAGGAAATAATGGCAAATCCTATCATGAGGAAAGATACAATATGATTTGATTTATATAACACATCAAAAGTTCTCAAAAGGCAAATCTAATTGCATATTTGGATTTATCATATTAAAAATAGGTTGTGTGTCGAATTTCACTTAATTTGAGATCCGTTTGCACCTTCAAAGGAGGAGAGAGAAAAATTAAATAATCACAATAAATCACTTTATTCCGAATAAGATTTGGAATGATATTAAATGTCACACATGCATCAGATGCGCATGCAATGATAGTCATTAGATTCCTGATCAGATGGTCCCTGATCATCTCCTACCTTGCATTCACACAGAAGAGTACTCACGACCATAGGGCCAGATTTTTTGGGGGTTTTCTCGATCGTTTCTTGACAAAATCATGTGATTTCTTCGCCATTAGTTTCCAAATAGGATTCCTCCCAGTTTGATCCTTTATTTGCATTTATTTGATGAATATTCATAAAACTCCCAATTTCTTGCCTCCCAAGGCATCTCGTCTGAGTTGGAAAACTGTAATATTCTACCCCCATCTATAAATACCTATGCCCAATGCTTCCCTAGCTCCGTTGCAACTTTCTTCTCTTCTCAATTTGATCATTGATCACATTTTTGACCCCGACGAGCGAGATTTCCCTCCGAGCTTGTGGTGTCAGCTGCTCTCTCTCCTCACCACCTTTGACCGAATTAGAGGTATGGTTGAGTTTAGTTTGGTCTTGGCTTTCTTTTGGTACCCTCAGTTTTCAGTTTGGTCATTATTTATGAAATCACCTAAATTGGAGCTAAGCTCCTCAGTGCCATGGTGTGAGAGTGGGGTAGGACACAATCCCCTTGGTATTTTTATGATTCCCCCCACCTCTCTCCCTCTCTTCTCTCTATTTCTCGCCAAGGTATTCTGGTCATTCGTTTTGTTTTGTTTTGCCTTAGCGTGTGGCCTACATGGCACGACCCACTGACTTGGCGCCTCATGGTAGGGCCAAGTCATGTGACCGACCCTCTCCCTCTCTTTCTTTTTCCCTCTCGATGATTAACGCTGATGTGGAAATTTCTAATTGGTTGGTTTTGAAAAATTCATAACTAATTATCTACTTATCCAAAAATAACTAAGAAATAGTCGTTGGATTCAGAAAAATAAAAGAGCTATCTTATGTTGTTGGTTTTGTATCCTAAATATAATGTTGAAAATATGTGATTTTAATGGATTAATCTATATAAGTAATAACTTGAAAAAATCATAACAAAATATCTAAAAGTGAGACTAATATAATAAAATATGTTTCGAACTCAGAAAAAGATAACCTAAAATATGGCATGGCTTTGATAAACTAATTCACTAATATTAAAAGTACAATTTTAGGGTTATGAATAATCACTATAATTCTAACCCTAATTTCACATACATGATAATAGGTGCTTTGGAAACCTAGATTTGGATCTAGAAGTGACCTTGTATTGTTAGACTCTGAGGAGAGGTATGTTTGCATCCTCTATCACTAGTATAGAAATGAGTTATAACGTCACTACCTGTAGGGTCAGTTTTTCCAAATAACCGACCTTATATGTCTACAAAAAATGCGGGCACCACTTAAGACCTCTTGGGTCAATTTTCTTAAAAAAACCAACCTTGTAGTGTAACTCTATAGGGTCGGTTTTCCAAATAACCGACCTTATATGTCTATAAAACATACGGACACCACTTAAGACCACTTAGGTCGCTTTTCTTAAAATAACCGACCTTGTAGTGTATCTCTATAGGGTCAGTTTTCATAAAATAAGCGACCTTATAAAAAATTGGATTAGAAAGCCAATTACAGTTTCCCGCGGCAAAAATTTGCTTGATTTTGGCTTCGCGCCTTGATCTATAGGATCAGTTTTTTCAAATAACTGACCTTATATGTCTATAAAAAATGCGGGAGATATCTGGGATCCAGTTTGCCTTCACGCATGTATAAGCACCTCTAGGGTTGGTTTTTTTCCTATAACCGACCCTAGAGGTCACCTCAGTCGACAATATTGTCGACCGAGTTGAATTTTGGATCCAGGTAAGTTCACGCATGTATAAGCATATTTAGGGTCAGTTTTTTCCTTATGACCGACCCTAAAGGGCCCCTCGGTCGATAATATTATCGACCGAGTTGAATTTTGGATCCAGTTTAGTTCACGCATGTATAAGCACCTCTAGCGTCGGTTTTTTTTACTTTTAACCGACCCTAGAGCTCCCCTCGGTCGATGAATTTGTCAACTGATAACCTCTCAGTCGAAAAAATTTGTCGACCGAGTAGGAGAGCCATATTTCCTAAGCACCTCTAGGGTTGATTTTTTCCTTATAACCGACCCTAGAGGGCACTTCCGTCGACAATATTGTCGACCGAGATGAATTTTGGATCCAGTTTAGTTCACACATGTATAAGCATCTCTAGCGTCAGTTTTTTACTTTTAACCGACCCTAGAGCTCCCCTCAGTCGATGAATTTGTCGACCGATAACCTCTCGATCGACGAATTCGTCGAACGAGAAGATGAGCCAGATTTCCTAAGCACCTCTAGGGTCAGTTTTTTCCTTATAATCAATCGTAGAGGGCACCTCGATTGACAATATTGTCGATCGAGATGACATTTGGATCCAGTTTAGTTCACGCATGTATAAGCATCTCTAGCGTCAGTTTTTTACTTTTAACCAACCCTAGAGCTCCCCTCGGTCGACGAATTCATCGACTGAGAACCACTCGATCGACGAATTCATCGACTGAGAAAGAGTTTGGTGTGTAGGGTTTTAGATCCAGATTTCCTTTTGTTCTTGTATATGCACCTCCAGGGTCGGTTTTTTCCTTATAACCGACCCTAGAGGGCACCTCGGTCGACAATATTGTCAACCGAGATGAATTTTGGATCCAGTTTAGTTCACCCATGTATAAGCATCTCTAGCGTCAGTTTTTTTACTTTTAACTGACCCTAGAGCTCCCCTCGGTCGACGAATTTGTCGACCGATAACCTCTCGGTCGACAAATTCGTCGACCGAGAAGGAGAGCTAGATTTCCTAAGCACCTCTAGGGTCGGTTTTTTCCTTATAACTGACCCTAGAGGTCACCTCGGTCGACAATATTGTCGACCAAGATGAATTTTGGATCCAGTTTAGTTCACATATGTATAAGCATCTCTAGCATCAATTTTTTACTTTTAACCTACCCTAGAGCTCCCCTCAGTCGATGAATTCATCGACAGAGAACCACTATGTCGACAAATTTGTCGACCGAGAAAGAGTTTGGTGTTTAGGGTTTTAGATCCAGATTTCCTTTTGTGTGTGTATATGCACCTCTAGGGTCGGTTTTTTCCTTATAACCGACCCTATAGGGCCCCTCGGTCGACAATATTGTCAACCGAGATGAATTTTGGATCCAGTTTAGTTCACGCATGTATAAGCACCTCTAGCGTCAGTTTTTTTACTTTTAACTTGCCCTAGAGCTCCCCTCGGTCGACGAATTTGTCGATCGATAACCTCTCAGTTGACAAATTTATCGACCGAGAAGGAGAGCCAGATTTCCTAAGCACCTCTAGGTTAGGTTTTTTCCTTATAACTGACCCTAGAGGGCACCTCGATCGACAATATTGTCGATCGAGATAAATTTTGGATCCAGTTTTGGTCACACATGTATAAGCATCTCTAGCGTCAGTTTTTTACTTTTAACTAACCCTAGATCTCCCCTCGGTCGACGAATTTGTCGACCGAGAATGAGTTTGAGTGTTTTTAAATAACCCGACACGGGCACCGCTTATCTCTAGCGTTGTTTTTTTTGTTTTAACTGACGCTACAGGTCGGGCCCGGGGTTTGAAGTGGTCGAGACCTAGTCTTTCTCTCCCGCAAAACATAAATTTCTGTTCTCTTTTTCTCTCCCGCGGCGCCAATACCTTTTCTTCTTTATCTCCTTGTGTCATTCTGCCACCGATATCTTCTCTTCTTCTCTCTCGTGTCATCACTTTTCATTGTCGTTGTGCCGCCAAAGCCTTTGTCAAGAAGCTCGTCGTCGTGTTCGAAGAGGATCGTGGTGTCCGTGAAGCCCTTGCCACCTCTCCGCGCCACCAAATCCCTTGCCTCCTCTCTTTGAAAAGAGTTCGTCGTCGCCGCCTCTCCACACTTCCACTGTAACATCCCTGACCTGGGTTATGAGTCAACCCTAGGTGTTTTGCCTAAATATGTAATTAAATCTTTGTGATTAACTCTGAGCATGTAATTAAGTTTCTCAGAAACGTATATTTCAGTATTTGCTCCTTTTTATTTAAAGTTGTAGCATTGTTTTGATATACAGGGACCTATGTGCAATTTACCCAGTTGAAAGGGTTAGCTTGAAATTTGCACATGATGAGATGTTCCTATGATGTTGAGAGATCATGAGAATCTCTTTGGCAAAGTTTGAGGGATTTCCCAAGCTAGAGCACCAAGGTGCAGCTGTGGAAGCAATCCCAGGGCTTGAAACCCTAATTTGGGGTAAAATGCAATTTACCCAAATAAAGGGATGCTATTTGTAAAGAATGTCATCTAAAGTATCTTTTTAGACTCTTGCCATCATTTAGAGAAGAAATGATGAGGAATTCACCTCAATTGAGTTATCAAGTTAAGAAATAGGCTTTGTGATTGAATAATCAGGGTATATGTGCAATATCCCTTTAAGTATGAACTTTATTATTAGATTGTTCTTCCTTGCCTTCTTTTCTATAACTTAAGATAAGGTTCGTCCTTAGAATAAAGAGGAAGGGACGAGCAAGTAATAAAGGAAGGACTTAGTTGGAATAAAGGGAAACTTATGAACTAATGTTGAGAATCATACCCCTAGTATATATACACTCTACCTCTCAAGCAAAGAAATCTTTCCTTCGTGCATATCACTGTTTCCTCTTTGCTTGGCCGACTAAGGACTATCTTGGAGCTCAAGAGGAACGACCAAGGGTGCAAGGTAGGTTTGGGATCTTCTTCTTGCCTAATTCCATGGTTAGAATTCAAATTCAAGGTCATCTTCATGGCTAACTCTTGAAACCCTACCTTTCTAGCCGTCTCTTTTTCATCCTTCATTGGAGTTTTCACCTTGGCCAACCTGTGGGAACTCAAGGACGCCATTAGAGCTTGTATCTTGAAAGCTTGGAGCTCAAGAAGCAAGCTTTAGGCGGGTTTTATAACTCTAAACCCATGCTTTACTATATGCATCCTTTATATGCGGTTAGATGATGGTCCTTCATGTTCCTTACTGTTCTTTGCTATTTTACAAGCAAACCCATGGGATATTCGTACTGTTCTTGAGCTAGGAGATGAAGGCGTGATTTCCAAGAAAAACCCACCGCTTTTCTTTTCCTTAAACGGTCCTAACAGTTTGCTCTCTCGGACTCAAGACCGCGAGGTGAGCAAACGGTCTCGAGACCGCGACAGGGCAAACGGTCTCAAGACCGTTTGTCCCCATTGACCGAGCATGGACCGTATAAGAAATCTGTTCCTAATTATATAGTCTAATTACCCTCAAAATTTGGGAGACTAACTCCAACGGAATCGGGAGATATGACCTTTTTATATCACAACTTTAAATGAATTAATTGCTGATTTTCAAACGGTCTGAAATTGCCTTTTTGGGCAAACGGTCTCAAGACCGTGTAAGGTCGTTGACTAAGCTTTGACCGTATGATATTACTGTTCAAAATTATTTTAATGAACAACTCACCAAGTTTGATGGTCTAATTCCAAACGGGCTAAGAGTTGAAGGATGATTACTAGGGATAACCCTAGGTGAAATCAGTACTGAAATTATGGTGACCTAATTAGGATTTTTAGGATTGATTGACCTAAACGGTCTCAAGACCGTTTGGGGGTCACCAAACGGTCTCAAGACCACGAGGGCAATCAACCAAGACCGTTTGGAGGTCTGGGGTCAAGATTTGTTGACCAATTGAAGGTACTTTTACACCAATTTACATTGCAATTAAATATTGATATAATCATCAACTCAATTTGTTCAACCTTGATGAATTTCCACTAGAATCCAAAAATTTGATGGGCAAACGGTCTCACGACCGTTTGGAACTCATCCAAACGGTCTCAAGACCGAGAGAACAATCACCGAAGACCGTTTGAAGGTCTAGGGTTGAGTAATTTGACCAATTGAGGACCCAATTGCAAATAAGTTACCAATTTAATCAAAATTCTGTTTTGTGGTTCAATCATGGTTCAACCCCTATCAAATCACCTTAGACTTTGATGAAATCTTGGGCAAACGGTCTTAAGACCATGTGGGGTCCACCCACATGACCTCAAGACCGTTTGGGCCAAGTTTGGGCCCAATTGGAGCTCAATTGAAGAGTTCAGCCTTGTGTTGATGCACATTGTTGAGTGTTGATGGGTGAACATTGATAGACCCTAATTGAATCGATTTCAATCGTACTTGGTCAACAATTGAGGGTCAATTGGTTGACCAATTGGTCAAGCATAATCTTGATTAACCCAATCCATAGGTGGTCAACATAGATTGGACCTTTTGAAGGCTTCAACATCGTTTGACATTATTGGTTGCACCTTTGAGCCTTGTTGAAGGACCAAGCGGCTGAGACCATGAGAGCCTCGCGGTCTCAAGACCGTGAGGGGGCTCACGGTCTCAATACCAAGAGGAGGCTCGTGGTCTCAAGACCGCGAAGGGCCTCGCGGTCCTGAAGTCAAACTAGCTAAACGGTCAACACCTCTTCACGGACTCAACATCAAATTGATCTTCGCGGTCTCAACATTAACTTGAACCAATGGAAGGCTTCGCGGTCTTGAACCCTTGAAGAGGCTCGCGGTCTTGAAGCCTAAGGGGGCTCGTGGTCTTGGAGTTAGAAGGAGGCTCGCGGTCTTGGAAAGTCAAAGTGGGCAAACGGTCAACACTTTCAACCGGTCTCAATTCAATTGATGATTAATGATTGAAATCAATCAATGTGATTCAAGGTTGACTTCATTAAATCAAATGATGATATAAATGGTTCAATGTTTCCCTAATCAAACCCTAATGACAACCTAGGATATTAAGGGGTTATTTGACTAAGGTTTTGACCATAATGATGATCAATGGGGTGAATTACCAATATACCCCTGAAGGGTCAATTAAGTTATACCTTGCTCAATTCAAACCCTAATTACATGAGAATGATATTTTTAGTCATAATGACTCTATCCAACTTGATCTAGTCTAATGTTACCATCATCCATTAGTATGATGAAAGAGAGAGTACTTCTAGAGAGAGAAAGTACTTCTAGAGAGAGAAAGTACCCTTTTTAAGTAGAAACTCAACTAAAGCATCTCCAATGCACAGGAATGAGAATAATTAGGGTATGATCCACCTGTGTGAGATCATAGAAACCCTAATTATGATAAATGATGAACCTTTAACTAATCCAAGAGCATCAATGAAGATGTTACTCATACATGATGATGTTATGAGTTTAATTCACCTTGATGTGAATAGTAAACCCTAATTCAAGGGTGATGACATGTAATGTGAATAGTAAACCCTAATTCAAGGGTAATGGCATGTTTCTGAGTATTAAACTCTATTTGATTTGAATTAAAGATTTAACTCTTATCACAAGAGTAGGAAGTACATTCCTTATTTTTTTATTATCTTTATCAGATGTATTAACCATGCAGGTTCTGATATGAAGGTAATCATATCCAGGTATGGATGTTGATGTTATATTCATTAAAGGCATGTTGTTAGCCTTATGAATAAGTAAAGTAATCTGATGCCTTGCCAGTGGCATCCTATGCTGATAATGGGCTATGAGAACCATGAATACCATCAAGGTCATGCCTTAGAGATGACTTGTGATGAGGATAATGAGAAATAATTATTGATATGAGTTAGGCCTGTTACATTTAGTATTCTTCTTTTATAGCTGCTATGCTATTGTTATTGTTTGCAGAACAATGTATGCTGTTAAAGAATACTGAATGTACCTATCTAATCAAGTATAATGTAGAGCCCTGATCATAGATCCATCATTGTCAGAAATTAAGTGATGGTGAAACAGGTTTTCCTCGGGGAACTCCTGGAGCACATACTTTTGAGTATGTGGGGTACATGGATGTGTAGAACCTTACATCCTAGTGTAGGAAAGTGATGTAGATGTGGAATCCATCCATCCTTCACTATAGTTCCATACCGTATCAGTGGTAGGTAAACATGAAACCTCCTGATGATGAAGAAAGCACAGATATCCGTATCAGTGGTAGGTAGATATGAAACCTCCTGATGACGAAGAGAGTACAGAACGCCACTGTGACTCTAGAATAGCGAAGGACCAGTTTACCCTGGTAAGCTATAGTAGTAGAGACACGAGATGTCCTACAAGTGATCCTCGTACTGACTGAGGAAGGTGAAGGTCATGAGAATTCGGCTCTCTTAATGACCTATGTATGATACTGATGCGGCTTCTCAGCGATCAGTTGGAGTATGAGTGGTAAGCCTCATCTCCACAGGGCATAATGTTGTTTGTAAAACATAATCAACCATGTAGTATAACTTGTTAGAGATGACTCCAAGTTAGTTGATTGATGTTACATTGCAATAATGTTGATATTCTCCATATCTCCTAAATTGTAGAGATCTTGTTACACCTGCAACTGTTATAGAATGCTTTGAAGGATTTACTGTTTAAAATAATCTTTGATGTTATAATAAAGCTTCTGGCGAAGAGTTATAACTCTCGCTGGGACAATTATGTATAATTGTCTCACCCCGTAGGCTTCAACTTTTTAGGTGGATGTCGGAGACGAAGGAACCAACCTACAGGTGACCAGTCTCAACAGCAGCAGCACCAGGGGCAGCAGTAATCTCAGGTGGAGATTTGTCCTGCCATGTGGTGTAGTTAGAGTCAGTCCTATGTGTCCTATGTACTCTCAGGTCTTGGAGTCTTTTGTTTAGTGATCTTGAGATTTTGTATCTTGATGTATATAATTACT
Organism: Alisma plantago-aquatica; assembly: GCA_963693085.1. Lineage (NCBI taxonomy): Eukaryota > Viridiplantae > Streptophyta > Magnoliopsida > Alismatales > Alismataceae > Alisma > Alisma plantago-aquatica. The sequence goes on from OY856412.1 coordinate 126,333,467, forward strand.
CAAGAAGTAATTATCCTGAGATGTAAACAGTTTATCTATCTTTATGAAAGAAGCTTTTATGGATTCAAGCTCTTGTCACGAAAAGTTTTAATTTCCCATGATTTTGTCTTCCGCTGATTACCGATTCGATTCCGCTAAGTTTTAATCGTGTTTATGTCATGGTTTGGAGATCAGAGCCCACATCCACGAAGGTCGTCTCCTCTCCGTGAAGGTCATCACATCCTCCACGAAGCTCGCCGCCGTTTCTAAGTAAGGTCGTCACTTCCCTCATTCCCGAGTTCATTCCCGCTGCCATGGTAGTGTCCAGGTCCACTCTCGGTCGACAATATTATCGACCGAGAGTCCACCTGCGCACAGCGTCCAGGTCCACTCTCAGTCGAGAATTTGTCGACCGAGAGTGGACATGGACGTCGTGCGCAGGTGGGCTCTCGGTCAACTAATTGTCGACCGAGAGTGGACTTGTGCTCCTTTAACTACACAATTATATTGTTTTTCATTTTATATGATTTGATAACCCAACCAATAATAAAAACATGTATTTTTTCATATGTAATTATTATATAAATTCTAGAATTTAATACGATATTAGACATGTGTACTCCTAGATTGAAACTTTAGGGTTGATGCATGATGTTTAACTTAATATATAAATATGAAAATAATGCATTTATATATTAACTTAGAAACCCGTTCAAAATTTACTCATTAGGAGTAAACTTTGGACAGATGTATATATTTTTATAGATCCTGAGGTGTGGGAAAGATTTGTTGCAGCTAGGAGATCAGAAGAGTTTCAGGTAATAAAGATTGTGATGTATTGTATGAATCTTTAATTTTATACAATTAAGGAGGTGAATCTTTTTATACATGTTTGCCAAGTCTAAATTGCAATACCTCATTTTAAATGATCAGGCTATTCACCAGGCTCAAAAGGAACGACAGGCTAAAAATGTGCATGACCATCGCTTGGGGCCTGGTGGTTATGCCTTCTTCCGCCAACTACAAGAGAACCAATCCTCTTCTGGAGAAGAATCTATTACAACTCATGTTGAGCGTCCACCCTGACACTTGACATGGATTGATGCTAGAAAGAATCGAGCAGGTGAAATTGTCAACCCTGCAACTAAGGAGGTGGCACAAAAGATGGTAGGTTTATCCCAACTAAGTAAAGAGTAACTCACACAAACTTAGATTTATTTATATCTTATTGATATTATGATTTAATATTTTTATTAATTATGAATAGATTGATCTCCATGAGAAAAGGAAGGAAGGAAAGTTCATCCCAACTGGCCACATGGATGAACTATCAGTTTCTCTTGGTACGAAGGAGCATCATGGCTGTGTTAGGGGATTAGGAGTTGGCATAGGATTCAAGTCTTATTTTGGCACTTCACAATCTAAAAGAGGTCATGCAGGAGGTCTTACATAAGAGGAGGTTGAAGCATTAGTAGCACAGAAAGTAAAAGAAATAATGTCTTCATTTCATCCTACTCAACCTTCTCAACCTATTCATATTGTGCGTCTCTCAAGTGATGAGGTACAAGCCCATACTCCAGTTGTAGAAGGTCATGGGAGCACTCCCGATGACCTACCACAACAATCTGCAATAAGTTTTTATTCTATATGTTATGTTATTAGTATGATATATATATATATATATATATATGATAATATATATAGTTGTAACAGGTATATGTTCTACTGCTTCTTATATAACTTATATTATTTCAATCTAGGTTGGTATGAACTGTAAACTTGTAGTGGAGGTTCTAGAATATAATGTTGTGGCAGCGGGCAAGGTGTACAACCTTGGTGGTACATTGCATTGCCAACAAATTACTGATGACATTTGTTGTGTGTCAATCCATCTTGTGTATGACGGAATGGGGGAAAACCACTACCCATACCTAATCATGAATACAGTACAGTTGAAGAAGTTGAGGGTGCTATGGTGGGTTGGCCTAGACACTTGGTTATTAATGATAAGGTATACCTTATTTCTACCATATTTTTCATATTTGACTGCATATATGAACTCGTGTAATATAAGTATGTAATTTAATTATCATGTTTGTAAACCAAAAAGTAAAACTTCTACTAGTCGTCCTCCTATGCCCAAGCCATCTTTCATTCGCGATGCTACATTCGATGAATTGGGAAGAAAATGTAAATATTTGTGTCGATACTTAGCCAACCAAAGCTCGGGATCACATATGTTGGTCAATTTAACAGAAGATGCAGTTGGGAGGGATTTGAGAGTTTTATTTTTCTTGATGATATTATAGAGTTGTTCCAGTATGATTGGTTGAATACTTCGATGATATAAGTATGGATAAGGTAAGGATCTATTAATATATATAGAAAATTCCAATACACATTTTTAGCTTATTTCTACATATGAAAATAATTACAAATGTTTAACAACCATTTATATACCGAGGCCACAAACTTTGATATAAAGAATTTTAGATTCTTAGTTCCTTCGGTCACTAGTCAGGTGGAGACACATATTGAGGGTGTGAATGAGTACTTCTTTGATGCATTCAAATATTTTGCTGGTGAGGGGAAGGAAATTATCCTAATTCCTTTTAACGTCCAGTAAGTATTATTATTCAATATAAATTTAATAATGAATAAAATTATTTATTTTAATGTTTGTTTTATTCTTACTTAGAGCTAGACATTGGTAATTAGTGGTGATTGCCCCAAAATTGATGACTCTTTATTATCTTGACCCAATGGGTAAAACAACAAGGAGTCACAAACTGAAATTGTCAGCTATGGAGTAAGCATAAATTTAGTCAATGCTTCAACATGATATTTCTATTTAGAATTTCTATTTTACCAACTATCGTTTAATTGATAGGGGTATAAAGGCTTTTCGTGAAGCTGGAGGACAAATACCCACAAAATTAAAGGCATTGACTTTGAAAAATGTCAAGGTAGCTACTTTGACAACTGCTTACTCTTATATGTATTAATTTTCAACTATGATATGTCAACTCTTATAGTCTTATCTCAATTGATGTTTATAGTAGTTTACTAACATTAACTATAATTCGTTATTTGTAGTGTCCTATGCAAAATAATGACTGGGCTTGTGGCTACTATGTAATGAAATATATGCAAGCTATTATCAAACAAGCATCACATGACATTCATACTATAAGTCAGGTAATAAAGAATAACTTCATAAATTTATAGGTGATTGTAGTCATTTTATATATAAAATATTAGCATGTACATTTTCTGTTACAGATCTTTACAACTCAGCCTTACACACGTGTAGACTTGAATGAATTCCGAGAAGAGTGGTCAGATTCTTTTCTAAATGAAGTCAATATAGCATTGGATTAAATATGTCAGCTCCATTTATGTATGTGGTTTGAGTACTCTTTCATATTTACTTTTGTATCTGTTTAATATCATCTCAGACTTGCAATCTATCATTTTGTAAATTATGATGTGATTATGAAACATTTTTGTTATGAATGTGTGGTTTTGAATGGTGATGGTTGAGCATCAATGCTCCCCTCTCCCAGAATATATGAATCTTCTTGTTCTTATGTTCTATTTTAGTTTCTGCAGAAATTTTAAAAAAATCGTAACTTCTAGCGTCGATTTTTTAAATAACCAACCCTAAAGATTAAATAACCACTTCAGTGTACACTCCTCAGTCGAGAAAATTTTTGACCGAAATATAACTTCTAGCGTCGGTTTTTGTAAAAAAAACCGACCCTAAAGGTCCTCTATAAGGTCGGTTATTTATAAAAACTAACCCTAAAGATTAAATAAACATTTCAGTGTACCCCTCGATCGATAATTTTGTCGACCGAAATATTTTCGATCGACAATTTTCTCGACTAAGGTGTACACAGAAATGTTTATTCAATCTCTAGGGTCGGTTATTCCAAAAAAACTGACCCTGTAAACTCGCTCGGTCGAGAAAATTGTCAATCGAAAATATTTTCGGAAACTTTCTCGACCGAGAAAGTTTACAAGGTCATTTTTTTTGGAATAATTGGCCTTACAGGCTCCTTTTTCTCGCTTGGGTCAGATTTTTTACAACCTTTTGCGTCAGTGTTTATTCTGTAAGGTCGGTTTTGTTTGGTAAAAAAAATGACGCTATAGAGTAAATTCTATAGCGACGACCACTTAGGGGTCGGTTATTAAGTGACACTACATGCTTAAAAAAACCGATGCTACATACCATTCATGTACTAGTGTATTATTCTTATTGAGCATTAACCTATCTTTATCATTGTATTGGTCCTATGGGCATTAGCCTATACATTATCTTGTTCTTTTGGAAAATATGTTTCATGTGAAGTACCTTTTATTTGTTATTGATCTTTGACATTCTTTTGGTATTTTCTTATGCTTTGTTCATAATGGAACTCAATTTGTTGGTATATGCCCACTTTGAGGTAGATCATTATGACGGTCACTTTTGTGGTGATTAAATTGTAAAATCTGACTATACTTTTTACTTTCCTCTCTATTAAGCATGTTGTGTGACTCAGTAGTCGTAGAGTAATATAACTGCATTGGTTTTTGGGTTATGTGCCAATATTTATTTTGGGATGGAGGTTGTGTGCCCCATACCTGGGTTTCAAATTTATGAGGTTTGGCCCGCATTTATATTCAATGGGAGTTTGGTTATGTGTCAATCTCTACCAGGTTTCAAGTTTATGAAGCTTGGCCGCCTTTGTTATTTATGTTGTGCAAGTTCTATGTTTATCAAACCTACATGCATGTTGTTATGGGTTTTGTGTCCAAAAAGATTATGTGTGCTTTTTTAGCACCACTTTTACTATTGATTTTATGGTAAGTATTTCCTTTATCATATGATAGTGATTCTTTCCTCTTATGTCCATTTGGGTAGTTCTTACCTCTTTCATGGGAAGCCTTTTATACTTGATGTCTCTCTTTCCTAATATATATTGCTCAATTTCTTTTTAGCATGAACATACCAGCTTTTTGCTGATATTCTCTTTTCTTTTCCTTTTGTGGGGTATGCTTCCAACCCCAGGTGTTGGACTAGGAGAAAGAAATCAAGGAGGACCTGGACCACAACAAGTGTAACTAACCTCATGGGAGACTTTTCTTTAAGTCATTAGGTGATCCTCAACTAGTCCTTTATGTAGTTAGTTTTCCATCATATCACCATGCATGGTGAAAGACTAGTTATGATAATAAGCTTTGTAATGGTTAGATACATCTTTAATTCTACTGCTACTTTGTGTTATGATACAATCATGTTGAATAAATTGGTTCCATCCCTTTTGAGAAAAAGTTTTTGTTGGTGTGTTGTTTGAGATGTTGCCTTTTTATTTTAGTAGGGAGTGGTTCTCCTCTGGGATCCCACTCCTTGCATTCTCTTGGCCTTCTCATCTTTCAATGAATCTATACCCTTATGTTTCATTGATGTTCTTATCTTTGTTTCTTGTTCATATTATTGACACATACCTTGTTTCTTTCTTTTCTTGGGTGTTTTCCCAACAACCCAAGGTTAGATTGAGGGGTTGAATAAGATCAAAGATAACTTATCTTATGTCATGGGCCTAGCTCTTGGAGATGGTTCTTTGGAGACAAGACTTGAAGTAGTTTGAACTTTCCTCTATCTAGATCCTTTGTTGTTGTAAACCCTTTATGGGATAATGATGATGTACACTTTTATAAAATTGAATATAGTCATGAAATTACATTCTGCTCCATTACTCATTGGTCTTTTGTATACCAAATATATATAAAGATTTGAAAACTTTATACACCTGTTTCAACATAAGTTTTGAGTATGTTTGGGATGGATGTTTTTTTTCAAAATTTTAGTAAAGGGGTAATTTCACTCTTTTACAACATGGTATCAGTACCCATGGTAGTCAGAATCTGACTGTTTCAATTTTTTCTCCCTAGTTAGGAACCTTGACTTGCATAGTTCCCCTTTAGGTGACATGCTTTCCCTATAATTGATCTATACAACCCTTGAGATGATGAAATGTTGATTTAGGATCCTATGAGTTTCACATTAGAATCATGTTGTTTAAAACCCTAAAATATATAAAATTAAAAGATGTAAGTAACCATAGTAACTTGAGGTTGTTTAGTTTTTCCTTTAGGCATCTAGTTGGATATGAAGTTGAAAGCAAAGGTGTCTAGAAAGGATCACGGTTCAGAGGCTGGCAATATTTTTCTCCGCGCCACTAGCTTGGTTTACGAGGACTCCCGGATCCATATGATACCTACCTGTCCTGAGCTAATATGGAATGTTCAAAATAGTATGCTTTTAGGCAATAGTAACCTTTGCCATCTTTGTTATATATCTTTGGGAACCTTATGTGATGACCTAGTCTTTCAGGTGTTGTGACTTGTTTTGAGGATGGATACCAATATAGTTCCCTTATGTCCTATAGAATCAAATGTTTGGACAGCCTAACCCTAGAACCTAGATCTTGAAGTTTGATGTTTAGTAAGCTATCAGAGTGCACAGTGGAAGCATGACGGATCTTATATATGGTTTAGTTAGACTCACCCTTTTACCTATAGTTTAGTTTGTCTATGTAAGTCAAACCTTTTATGGGGTGGAGAGTGGTTGGTTGTTTTGGCTAGGTAGTTAGATTTCGAGGAAGAAATCCTTTTATGGGGGATGGAGCCCAATGTCATGATGAGATCTAGCTACGTGACTTTAGAAAACCCTAACTCCATGAATAGGAGGATAGTGTGCTTGGTTCCTTAGTTTTGACCAAAAAAGTTGTAGTTATAACTTAACATGCTTGTTAATTAATGAATATGTAATGGTCATCTAATGAATAGTTCATATGTTTGAACCCTAATGAATATTAAATGCACATAATATAAGTAACTCGCATATTAAAACTAATAATGGATATATATGATGCTAGCCATGTCATAAATCAATAAATCCTAATGAAATGATGAGCAAGATAATTGCAACCCAATCTTGGATTTAATACATGCTAAGAAGATATATGCCAACTATAATGGTCATGTTGATCTAAACCCTAAGTTGTAATCATTTAACCTTTAATATATCCATATTTAATGTCTTTCATAATTTATTAATGACATTAGGTGTCATAATCAGATAATATACTTCGATACACATAAATGGTATATAATCACCTAATCATAGATTAATCAAGTCATCAATATAAAATGCATATCACCTTGTTATCTAATACACACCTAGTTAATCACCTAATCATGACTTGGTATAAATCAAATCATTAATATATAATTGTTTCATCTTGTTTACTAAAATCATATAATGACTACAATATGGATAATAAGTAATTGGATTCACATAAATGTGCATAATCAATAATAAGAGGTGAATAAATATGAATAAATAACAATGACATTAATGTGAGAAAGAAAGGAAATATGATCGTGTGACAATATTTTTTTTTGGGAAGCTAGGAGGCTCTTTTATTCATCCCACCCTCCTCTTGTAGGTCTTAGGCAAAAGTTTGATACATTATCGGCAGCAAAATTAAACTTGGTAGGACTCTTACCATTACAGAAGGGGAAGAGGATAGAGCGGCCCACAGGGTCGAGGGGAGGGGTCGTGTAAGTATGGCCCTCCTTATGGTTTTTGAGGTGATGCTTTGCCAAAGCGTCAACAATATAGGTATTTTGTCTTGGGACTTTGAGGATGCATGTATCAAGCATTTTGTCGAGCATGTCATTGACAGAGTTCAACCATGGATAGAATGATGGGAAGTTATTTGCAGCTCCTTCAATAGCTTTTATGGCCTTGTAACTATCTGTGATGACAGCAATTGGACTCGAGTTCGTGTTAGCAGAAATCTGTAAAGAAAACTCAATAGCTCTTATTTCTGCTTCGGTGACAGAATGTACTTCAATGTTGAGTGTTGCACCGCCACTCCATCTACCTGTTTCATTGATCAAAGTCATGGCTATGGCTGCATCCTCCTCTTTCACTGCGGCATCTACAACAATCACTTTTTGTCCTCTGTAGAGCTCCAACCCCTGATTGTGTTGTTGGATGGGGTCCATTTTAGTTCTATTCTTGCTTTTCTTACCTTTGTTGATTTGATCGTGAAGACTATACACTTGAGTCACTTGTCTTTCAGTGCCAATGTATTTGTCTTTGAACACCATGGCATTCCTAGCTTTCCAAATAATCCAGCATGTTGTCATGAAGCATATAGGGTCTTCGTCTTTACATTGTAGGTTGCTCATGAGCCATTATTGAATGCTTGCATCATGGTGGCTTCCTTCATTATTAGTAGGATTAGTCTTGGTCCATACCTCTTTAGCATACAGACATTACCATAATGCATGAAGAGTGTCCTCTTCTTGAGTTTCACATCTTGTGCAGATAGCACAGTTGGTGAGGTTTCTCTGTTTGCGGTGGAAGTTGGTCATAATGGCCTCATGTGCCACTAGCCAGATGAAAGTCTTAATTTTGCTGGGCACATTAGAGTGCCAGATGCACATCCGGAGCTTATTAATAGTCAAAAGGTTATTCGCATGGATCAATTTGTAAGTCGTCGAAGTGGTATAGGAACCACTTTCATCATGTAGCCAGCACCATATATCACCACCTTTCTCATTGGACGGGATCAGCAGTTTAAGAATCTGATGGACGCAATCATCTGGGAGCTGATTCTGTAAGAAGGCCTCATCCCAGCACCCTTCTAGGTTTCATAGACTAGCTACTGTAAGATCCAAAATGTCATTGCTGATAGGTTCAGTAGCCATGGTCGAGAGTTCTTTGATGCCTGGTACCCAATGATCAGTCCAAACCATAGTATCGTGGCCGTCATTGATTACCTTCATACAGTTTTCCTTAATAAACTGCATCCCTTGGTACATGCTTTTCCAGATAGGTGTGGACCGTCCTTTATTGTTGATCGTGAAGTTTCTGTACTTATGCCTGAGGCCTCTTATCCAGATAGTATCTGTGTTAGTCATATATTTCCAAGAATTTTTCCAAAGAAGAGCTTTATTCCAATCTGACATCAATTTGATTCCCAGACCACCATTCTCCATACTGGTGCACACCTTGTGCCATGCGACAAGGGACATTGGGTTAGTTTTGTGGCATCCGCCCCAGATGAATTTGTGGATAGTTCTGTCCAATTTCGAACAAACGGAGGTAGGGATGCTCCCTGTTTGCATCACGTAGGTGGGTAAAGTACTGATAATCGCCTTCTCCATGCATATGTGGCCTCCTAGAGATAAGGTTTTGGCTGCCCAGCCATTAATTCTATTCTCCATGTTATTCACCAAAAAGGAATAAGTTTGCTTATTCACCTTCTTGTGTAGAAGCGGGACCCCTAAGTATTTTCTAACATCATCCATTTCTATAATACCACTGGCTTTGCAGATTGCAGATCATGTAGCTCTGTTGACAGACGAGGAGAAGAAAATTTTAGATTTTTCAATAGAAATTTGTTGACCCGAGGCTTCCTCAGAAAGCCAGAAATAGTTATTGATAACGTTGATTTGTTCCATGGATGCTTTTGTGAAGACAATGATGTCACTCACAAACATAATGTGAGACACACGAGGTCCCTTCTATGAAAGTTTGATCAGTTTCCACTAATTTTCTTTAATGTACTGGTGGATGAGTTGTCTGAGCCTTTCCATACACAAAACAAACAGGTAAGGGGATAGTGGATCACCATGTCTGATGCCCCTAGAGGTTTTGAAAGCTGGCAATGAATTTCCATTTAGAATAACACTCGTATCTCCTGTACTCAGCGAGTTTAGGATGTAAGCTTTGATATTTGGTGGCTAGGACATTTTTTTTCAGCGTATGCTCGATAAACTTCCAAGACATGCGATCATAAGCTTTAGAGAGGTCGACCTTAATGGCCATGTACTCGGTGCTTTGCTTCCTTCTCAAATTGTGAATGATCTCTTGTGCCACTATGATGTTATTAGTTATGCTTCTGCCAGGTATGAAGCTGGATTGCTCCTGAGAAATCCATCTCGAGATAAATTTGTGTACTCTTCCAACTACCACTTTGGATGCTAGTTTTAAGCACACGTTGTTAAGAGTAATTGGTCTTAGTTGATTGCAGTTGGTAGGGTTTTTTACCTTGGGAATCAAGACAATGCTTGCATCACCTATGGTGTTGGGAATGTCATTTCCATGGAGCATGCTTCTGATTTAGATAATGATAGAGTTTCTGATAGTCTTCCAGTTTGCTTTGATAAAATGGATATTCGTGCCATCAGGACCTACCGCTTTGAAAGGATTTGCCTCTCTGATGATCTGCCATAATTCGTATTCTATCACTGAAGCTCCCAGCTGTCTCTGATGCCTGTTCGAAAGTTTTTTAAAATCTCCAGGAATTTTGTCCATAGATGACAAAGACGTGATCCTCATTTCTATGAGTAGGTTGCAGAAATGGTTGGCTACCAGCTCCTTGAGGCTTGTGGCATCTGTCGTCCAAATTCCTTGTTCAATTCGAAGGCTGCCAATGCTATTGAGTCTGCATTGTGAGTTGACATAAGCATGGTAGAATCTAGTGTTATTGTCCCCATCTACTAGCCAATCAATGTGACTTTTTTATTTCCAGTCCTCTTCCTCTTTCAAGTAGATTTCCTCTAGTTTGTTTTCTAGAGCTTGGCATTTCCTATCCTTTTCCATATTGTACCTTTTATCTAACTATTTTTGTAATTGGGAAATAGATGAGATTAGTTTCTTCTTTGCTTTCCCCTTGTTGCGATGGAAATTGGGGTCCCATTCCATGATAGGTTTATGGATAGACTCGAGAGCACTATTAAAAGGCATAGTCGCATTCCAATTTTGTTGTAATAGACCAGCAAATGAATCTTGTTGTTGCCAGGATGCCAAAGTTTTGAATCTTCTGACACAGTTCGGTTTGGTGGTATTGAGAATGCCGATAGGATTGTGGTCCGATCCTATTCTTGGTAGATTCACGCAAATAAAAGTGGATTAGTCTTGGATCCATGATGTGTTGGCCAAGGCTCTATCGATGCACTCGTGTAGAAGACCATTTCTGTAGGTAAAAGCATAGCATGTTCTACCGATTGTCAGAGAGACCATCTTACATAATGGCAGTGGCAAATATGTTAGCTTTGATTAGCTTGAACCTGGCACTGCCAATCTTTCCGTCAGGATTGAGCATGCAATTGAAATCCCTGAGAACTATCCAAGGAATGGAGATTTGTTGTCCTAGTCTTTTGAGGTGTTCCCACAGTACCGGTATGCCTCCCGGATTGGGCAAGGCATAGATGAAGGTATACATTGTCTTGTTATCAATGCAGCAGTGTATAAAGTGCTTATGGCTTTGCAGAATCTGAATGTGGTAGTCTTCTTCATTCCAGAGAACCCATATGCCTCCCGAGAAGCCATTCGCTTCTACCCTATGGGAGCTAGAGAAACCTAAATCATGAATGACCTTTTGAGCTTTTCACCCGGAGATACGAGGTTCAGAGTTAGAGACGACTTTGATGTTATGCTTGACGACTAGCTGTTTGAGAAAGTGCCTAGCTTTCTTTTTGCTGGAACCTCTAATGTTCCATGCAAGTGTATTAATCATTAAAAGATTGAAAAGAGAAGTGGGGTGGTTTATTTAGGGATTACCACGTTCCCTTCATCATGACTTCTTCTTGGGCTACTTCGAGTAACATATGGATTCTCTTGTGGGATGTTATTGCCCATTTGGGTTTTTTTTTCTTTGGCCTTCCTGCCCGCATGAAGAGTCTTCTTGTTTGATTCCTCATTTATGTCATTGACATCAATAGTTGTTTCAGGGGCCGCAATAGTCAATTTTTCCAGTCATAGTTTGATCGTTATCATCTTGCCTTCCCATGATGACTTCGTCTCCTATAGGTTTCATTGATGTGTGTGATGACTTTGAACTTCCTTGAGTGTCTCCCTCTGGTCTGGCTTGGGTAATAGCTTCAGTTGTAGGTTTGGCTTGAGAGTTGGTCTTAGTTGATACATCAACGTCTTCACTATGTCTTTGCTTTTTCCTCCATATTTTGGGCCCACGACCATCGTCTTGGCTTTGTTGTTTTGATTGGTCTTCCAGATTATCTTCAGTAACTTTAGTATTTCTGTCTTCATCCTCTTCCAGCACTTGGTACATGTTCTGTTGTGCCTTGTCTTTGTTCAGGTTCTTGTCTTTGTTGCATTGTGATCTTCGAGTTCTAACATTCTTCCCGTAGTACGCCTGCCACTTCTCTTCTTCCTCCATCCACTAGACTCCTGCCTCATCCTCTGTGGGGTAGTTTTTTGGTTTCTCTGATTCTTTATCAGGTTCTTTGCATTTGGCATCATTATTTCCAAGTTTCCCGCATTTGAGACACATATTCGGAAGAGATTCATACTGGATTTTGTATTCACGTCCGTTAATGATAATAGCTGGGTGGATAGGCTTCACTATTTCGATCTCAGTTGCTAGTCTAGCAAATCTGCTCCTGGTACGGTTGATTGAGTGGTCGTCTACCCGCATCAGGCTTCCAAATGCTTCCCCTATGCGATTGAAAATTTCCCTATTATAGTAATGGATCGGTAGACCAACTACACGCACCCATGTCACAATGTGGTCTGGGAGTCCCTTGGATGGTTCGAAATATCCATCCCAAGGCCATACTACCAGGCAACTACCGAAAAGAGACCATGGTCCCTTTGTCAGGACATTTTCTTGATCAACTTTGCTGTAAAACTGCACTACGTAGTATTGTTCATCCAACTCATATAATTCAAATTGGCTCACAGGTTTCCATGATAGTTTCAGCCACTCAGACATGGTTAAGAACCCTACATGCCTATCTATGAGTTTCACGATCACTGCATATTTGAACGATTTTCTCAAAGCTTCTTCTACTTCTGGTGCAACATAGATCTCAGGGAATCCCCTTTCATTAACCAATTCCATGTCTTATGGATTAACGATTTCCTCTGGTTCATTATCAATAAAAACCAGTTCTATTGTGTTTTCTTCGCCTCCTCCTTGTCCAGCTACTGCTTGTTTGAACGATCTTGGTATCCCTTCTCTTAAGAATGGGTTCCCATCATCCACTGTCATAGGATCAAACTCCACTGAGTTTGGAACTTCCGTCTGCACCGTCTGGCTCTCGCCTCTCATGCCTTTGTAAGTAAGGTTGATTCCGATCTTCTCCAGCCCTACATGGCTCGCCGTCTTGGCAGTGTGCGTCGCCGATGTTGTGTGTTTTTCCATGTGATTTGGTCCGCCGCCTTCATCTTCTAGGGTTCTCCGTGGATCTCGCAGTGCGCCGTCAGTCCCCGCGCTCCCCTCGCCCATCTTTACTAGTGTGTGACAATATTTAATATAGATAAAAGTAATTAATGTCACATTATTGGGATTAATTGAATACTTGATGACCAATTGAATAAAATGTCTTATTTCATGCACAATAATATGTTATAATTGAATATGGTGATAATGGAGATTAAATCTAAATTATTCAGAATAATGATCAAGTATATTGAGATAATTTAGGAAACTCTAATTGTGCTTAAAATTCTGAATGAGATAAATAAGAAATATATATGGTTTCTTGCATAATAATAAAATATGTTTCTTTTGGCAATAAAGAGAATATAATTTCACACAATTAAAAGAAAAATTATGATCATGTGATATCCTAATAAATATAATGCTAATGAGCCAAAAATATTAATAATGTTAAATCTCATACAAGAAATCTTAATAGTGGAACCCTAGGTGATCCTTGAGAACCTGACCTATGTGGAGTTTCTAGTAAAAGTTTTGGTGGAAGTTTAGTGGTTGGAGGAACAATCTTAAGTTAGTTTAGATATGTTGCACACTCACCCTTCCCTCTTTGCTTGTGATTTCAGGGATGAAATCCTCTTTAGGGGGTGGAGTGTTGTAACATACCAAAACTTAGACATATCTTTTTGGCCTTCTTTCTAATATTTTCCTTTAATTTCTATCCTTTTTGGCCTGTATGTTTAATTTGTTGAAATAATAGTGGTTTGGTGAACATTTGTTCATTATTATTGTCAACATATGGGTTTATGCACAAATACCTCAGTAAATATTTTTAATAAGGGTATAATATGCAAATTTACCATTCATGTGACATATTAAAAAAATAATTCCTTCTAGATCCTTCCTTAGCCTTTTGGAACAAGGAAGAGAAAAAGGAATGAATAATATTGCTTTAAACATGTTAATGTGATATTGGATTAATTAATATGGGGAATATTAGTAGTATTGGATAATGGGCTAAAACTCAAAAGGAATACTAATTGGTTAAAGATAAGTTGAGATTCATTTTTCTTGGGTTTGGTTTGGCTTGGAGGCCAAGTTTCATAATTTTGGGATGATAATAACTTTATCTATTTTATTTTAAAAAGAAAAGGTGAGTTTTCTTCAAAGTATGAAATAAACTACTTAATGGATCCAAAAGTGGAAAATAATATTGGATTCATAATATACACATTAAAAATAGCATTTGGGTAAATTTTCATATAATTTGGATAATCTTAAATATACATGTGAATTTGGGAGAGAGAAAGTGTGTAGAACCTTTATAATATTAAATAAATGTACAAACAACTCCAACATGTAAAATTTATGGCAAATTTGTATCCAAGACACTTAATGTGACTTGTGGGTGAAGTTTCATCAAATTTGGAGAATCATATAGACATTAATGAAGGAGGAAAGAGAAATAAGATTTGATTTATTTAACACATCAAAAGTTCTCAAAAGGGGAAATCTAATTGCATATTCGGATTTTATGTACTCAAATTAGCTTAGGTGTCAAATTTTTTTTAATTTGGCACTCATTTTCACCCTTTATTGAAGAGAGATAAAAAGATAAATAATTGCATTCACACTTTAATCGAAACATAATCAGATTTCATTTAAATGTCACAACACCTTCCTTTTTCAGGAACACTGTGGACCGTTTGATCATTGATATGATGGCATGGAACTCGTCCCCTACCTCAGGTAGGAAAGAGGGCATGTGTGAACAGTATTTGACATAGTTTTCCTCAGATATCTCCCTCCTCGATCCACCTTTCTTCATGATTTTTTGAGCAATATATTCGTGAGAGAATTCCACACCCGATGAAGACTAATTTGAGTCATAGTTTCCCAAGATTAGGAAACCCCTCATTCGGGTTTCAGACTTTCCTTCCTACAACCTTCAGGTGTGTCTTTGCCACCTCTTATATTTACACCCAAACAACCCAACAAAGGAGAATCAGAGGAGGAGAGAGATTAGTAGTAGTATGACATTTAGTTATTAACTGCCTATAATAGAGATAGGTAAATGGAGATAATTGTGGAAAAATAATAAAAATTATATACTTAAAAAGAAAGAAGAACAATGATATTTTATTTTAAATGTAGCATAACATTATTTATTTATATTTGTGTGCATAGTAGTATTTACTTATGAGTATTTTTGTGAAGGCATTCACTAGAGCAGGAACAAATTCCTAGGGAAAATTAGAATCAGAACCAAAATCAGAAAAAAGGCCTGAGTAAAGGATAGAACCAACCACATCCTGACCTAATGACTGAGATGTTCGAGTTTGCAAAACAATAGGAAGACATTAATGACCAACTCAATTAAAGCACAATGAATAACAACAATATGTTGAGTATGATGCAAGTACAAATGGGTAGCGTAACAGGGCAGATAGCTGATCTGCAAATTCATAAGAAAATGATTGACCAGGAATAGGAAAATTGTTCAAACTAATCAAAAACCCTAATGGAAGAATCCCATCAAGGACCAAGAGAAATCCTAGAGGCCATGAGACTGCATAGATGTCTAGGCGTAGGTCAAGAACTATTTTATAAAAGCCAGCACCCAAATCTCATCAAGAAACCATTTCAATTCCTAGGTCCCAGCTTGAGACTATCGTGGTGGAAGAGAAACATCAAATAGTAGTAACTCCTAAGAAGATGAATTCAAAAGAGAAAGGAAAGGGAATGAAGTTAGCAAGAAAACAACAACTTGATATTGTTGCTAAAGTGCTTGCTAATATATACCTTATGTACCAAGAATACATTTTCCATATAATCTTATCAAAGCTCATCCCAAGAAGAGTTATGTGGATCTCAATGAGGCGGTGAATGAAATACATCTTGACATACCTTTCTTGGATGATATAGAAGAAATTCCCACTAATGCCAAATTATTCAAGGACAAAATCACTACAAGAATATGAGGTGATATAGCGGAGACTCTCAAGTTTACCAACACGTCCAATACCTTTGTACAAGCCAAAATTTTGACCAATTAGAAAGATCATAGAGCCTTCACAATCTTGTTTAATGTGGGAGACAACAAGGAGATAAAAAGGATTAGATGATTGGGTGGATAGCATCAGTTTGATGCTACTCACTCTGGTCCAAAGATGTGGTTTCACTGATATGGCTAAGAATGGAATGTGGGTCCGATGTGGACCACACCTTCACTAAACCAGTCGAGATTGTGGATGATGTACCTATCATAGTTGGAATATTTTGCATCCCATGTAATATAATTGTTATTGATATTATAGAGGACCCTATCCACACCATGATATTTAGAAGACCCTTCCTTTTCTATAGGAATAAAATTGATTGATGTTGAAGTCAGTATCATTACTATGAGGGTAAAAAATGATCATATTGAAATCAAACTTTATGACTCCATTAGGGTTCCATCTCTTTCGAGTTAGTATACTTCATGGATAGCTACAACTAGATGTGTAAATAAACCCAAGAGCAAAACATTATATTTGATCCTTTGATTCGCGTACAAATTGATCATAATCCAACTATTGATGACTCTAAAGTTGTTGAACTTCTTGATTACTTAGATGATAGTAAAGAAATGGTGAAGTTGAAAAGGACTTCATTATAGAAATCATCAAATATTCTTTCCTTGATAAGAACCTTACTAATGAATAAGTCCCAAAATGATTAATAAGTCTCAAAACCATCCTATCTAAGTTACTTGTAGATCGGTTGAAGAAAGTCTTACCCTCTATCATCTCTAAGGATCAATGTGCCTTTATTCAAGGAAGGAAGATTTCTGATAGTACCCTTCTTGCCGCGTAATTCCTCACAGGCTTCAAACTCACCAACAACAATGCTAAAGCTTGCCTCAAAGTTGACTTGACAAAGGTGTATGACTACGTCAGATGGAATGCGCTTTGGGCCATGATGAAAGCATTGGGTTTCAGCGATGGATGGATCAAGGTGATAAAATAGTGTGTTACTTCAACTTCCTTCTCCGTCCTTCTCAACGGTGGGCCAGTGGGGTTGTTTACTGTGATGAATGGACTAAGGTAGGGGGATCCCCTCTCCCCCCTATTATTCACTATTGTGATGGAGGGCCTCACAGTCATGATGAATGAAGAAGAAGATAGAAGGAAGGTGAAGCCATTCAAAGTTCAGAATACCAAAGTAATCTCCCACCTCATTTTCACCGATGACATCATGTTGTTTACCTCTGGGCATGCTAACAGTCTGAAAGAGATGAAAAAGATTCTTAGTAGGTTTGGGTACCTCACCGGACTCTACATCAGTACCATCAAGTCAAGAATATATCTGTCCAAGTTTTGCGATGCTAGGCAAGGAAGGCTCAGGGATGTAGTGGGTCTAAAAACTGGCCGCTTGCCTACTAGGTACTTGGGCACTCCGGTTTCTGGGGGTAAAGGTTCATCGGTTGATTTTGTGCAATGTACGGACAAGTTGAGGAGTAAAATCGATGGTTGAGCTACTCTGAGGCTGTCTATGGCGGGGCAGATCCTTCTCACGAGGTCTGTGCTTCAGGCAATGGTTAGATATTGGTGCGAGGTGTGTGACATCCCACATCCTACTGCTGAGAACATGAGGAAGCTCTTGGCTAGCTTCATTTGGGGAGGAAGTAGCCATGTTGTGGCCTGGGATGTCATAGCAAAGTCTTACTGCAAAGGAGTCGGGCCTTAATTTGACAAACCCAATGACCATGGTCACATAGAGATATGGGAGAAGGGTCGATAGATTTCTAAGAGGAGGTGATAACATATGGACTCAATGGATGATAAGAAGGTATGGAGGTTTGAACTGTGGCTTCGACGGCAAGTCATCGAGGGTGTGGAGGAATATGTGCATGAGCTGGGAGAATATACAGAATGCGTATTGTGTTGATGACAATGGTATTTCTTCTCTTGTCAACCCAAGGGTGACACCATGGACCAATAGAGACGAGGAGGCTGATGTGTTATGGGCCAATCTACTGTGGAACAAATGCCACATTCCTAAGTGGAGCATGACAACTTATAAGGCTCTCCGCCACAGGTTACCTACTGTTGATAGGCTTGCTGGGTGGGGTTTGTAGGTGGAGTGGAGATGCTTACTATGCAAATGGGAGGAAGAAAGCCATAACCATATTTTTGGGACATGTAATTTCTTCAGAAGAGTTTGGGCTATTGTCACACTCAGATGTGGGTGGGGACAAGTTTATGATGATAGCATCAATGAGTTGATTTCCAAACTGATGGGTATGCTCACTGGTAAACATGAGCGTGCTATAGGTGGCATGTGCCTTACATGCATTTGCTATAATGTCTGGGAGGAGAGGAATAGTAGAACTCATAATAGGAAATTTTGTAGAGAAGAAGACATTGTGGAGAAGGTGGCTTGTACACTTTTACGATCTCTCAAATGTAGAAAGTGTCTTGCCTCAGGTCTATCTGAGCAAGCCAATAGATACTGGGGGTTTTGTAGACAACAACCCGATGTATATGTTTTTGTAGTTTGGTTCTGTTCTACAGGTTCCTTTGGCAATATATTTACCTATTTCAAAAAAAAATAAGTCCCAAAACCTAAACCTAATCTTAATCAATTGCTTAAAGGACTCAAGTATGAGTTCTTAGATTCAAAAGGACATAACCCTAGCACTATAGGCTCTATTTTGTCTGAGGATCAAGAGAAAATACTTTTAAGCAAGCTTAAGTTGAGAAGAAAGGCGATAGGGTATTATGTAGATGATATCAAAGGGAAACCTTGTGATTGTATGCAATGTATACACCTTTAAGAGGATTGGAAACCTCCAGAACAAGGACAAAGAAAGTTAAATCAAAACCTAAGATAGATCATAAAGAAGGAATTCATTAAGCTATGCGACACAGGGATTGTTTACCCAATTAGTAATGGTAAGTAGGCGAGTCTTGTTCATGTGGTTCCAAAGAAAGGGGGCATGATGGTGAGTAAAGAAAATAACAATGATGAGATTGATACTAGAACCATCATTGGATTGTGAATGTGCATA
The DNA here is from genome assembly GCA_963693085.1 of Alisma plantago-aquatica. Classification (NCBI taxonomy): domain Eukaryota; kingdom Viridiplantae; phylum Streptophyta; class Magnoliopsida; order Alismatales; family Alismataceae; genus Alisma; species Alisma plantago-aquatica. Next base: position 126,352,751 of record OY856412.1, read on the forward strand.
GACTATAGTAATCTTAGTAGTGCAACAAAGAAATACCACTTTCCCCTCCTCTACATAGACCAAGTTATAGAGTGTCAGGTTCACCATTTATATATTTGTTAACTTGATGGTTATTTCAGATTTTATCAAGTCCCAATACACTCAGACTATCAGGAAAAGACTACATACACCTACTTTTATGGTATTTATTCCTTTAGGCATATGTTGTTTGGACTTTGCAATGCTCTGCGACTTTTCAAAGGTGCATGATAATAATTTTCTCTAATTTCCTAGAGGAAACAATGAAGATCTTTTTGGATGACTTTTCCGTGTATGGCAAGTCATTTAATATTTTCCTAAAGAATCATTCTCTAGTTTTAAAACATTTTGAAGAGAAACATCTTGTTTAAGATTGGGAGAAATGTCATTTTGTGGTACAAGAGAAGATCTATTAGGGGCATAAAGTTTTAGAAAAAGGAATTGAGGTTGAATTAAGAAAAGTTGAGGCCATAGAAAAATTGTCACGTCCCAAGTTTGTAATGGGAGTATGGAGATTTTTAGGGCAAGCATGCTATTATTGGTGCTTCATTAAAGACTTCTCAAATATTTCAAAGCCTATATCAATTCTCCTAATCAAAGATGTTGTTTTTAGTTTAATGAGGATTGTCTAAAAGCCTTTAGTACATTGAAGAATGTTCTTACCACCACACCAATCATCCAAGCTCTAGACTGGAATCTCCCATTTAAGCTAATGTGTGTTGTGAGTGACTATATTTTGGGGGCCTTCCAAGAGTAAAAGAAAGATAAAAGGAACTATGTTGCCTACCATGCGAGAAAGACCCTATATGAGGCCCATATCAATTATACAACTACTACAAAAGGAAATGTTTGCAATTGTTTGTGCTTTTGACAATCAGGTCAAACCTGAAAGGGTCTAAGATTTTTGTATACGCAAGCCATGGGTATATCAAGTATTTGATGACAAAGAAGGACACCAAGATGAGTCTGTTAAGATGGGCACTCCTTTTATAAGAGTTTAATCACTAAATTGTTGATAAAAAGGGGACATAGAATGTGTTGGAAGACCACTTATCAGGAATAAATCTAGGGGAGGAAGACTCACTACCTATAAATGAAAGCTACCCTAAGAAAGACATTATGATGTTCAAGGTTGTGGATCATTACATGACTTGATTAGCCCACATCTATAAGTAACTACCTTGTCAACAATTGCCACCAGACATAACATACAATGATGGGAAAAAGTTGTTCTCTGATATAAAAAATTACTATTGGCATGATATGTTATTGTTCAAGAAATATGTTGACAACTTATATAGATGATGTGTACCTAAGTAAGACGTGCCTCAAATTCTGTATGAATGTCATTCTTCACCTTACAATGAACATTTGGACAGTGACAGAATAGCTATGAAGATTCTTCAATATGGGTTTTACTGGCCAAGTTTGTTCAAAGATGCTCGTGACTATGTAAAATCTTGTGACGAATGTCAACATACTAGGAACATATCTAGGCAAAATGAAATGCCTCTTTCCAACTAGATAGAGGTAGAAATTTTTGATGTTTGAGGGATTGATTATTTGGGCCCTTTCCCCTCATCATGTAGGAACCAATACATTTTGGTTGCAGTAGATTATGTGTCCAAGTGGGTTGAAGTTGTCGTGACCCTCACTTTTGACTCTAAATATGTGATGAGGCTCTTTAGGAAAATCATCCTTCCTCAATATGGTGTACCTAGAACTGTCATTAGTGATGAGGGATCCCACTTTGGGGGAAAACAATTCAAAGAATTCTTAGGAAGTATGGGGTAAAACAAAAGATTTCCATCCTATATCCCCCTCAAACAAGTAGGCAAGTTAAGGTTTTAAACGGACAAATCATACAAATCCTAGAGACCAAATTTGGGTAGCACAAGAAAAGATTGGGGTATGGAACTGGATGATGTTGTATGGATATATAGAACTACATAAAAGTCACCTATAGGGACTTACCCTTATTGGTTGATCTATGTAAAAGCATGTCATCTTCTAGTCGAGCTCGAGTAGAAAATATTATGGTACATCAAGTTCCTCAACATGGACCCTGGCATGGAAGTCAAGAATGTTGGGAAATCTAGTACAGAGCGGTAGCGAAATTTAAAAATTTATCTACCATATTCCACATAAATAGTAGATCGTGTCAGTAATTATAATGAAGGAAGGTTGTTTTTGAGGATATACGTGATCCTAGAGCAAGTCCAACAACAATCATCATCATTGTAGATGTGCAACTCTGAATCCTTGTTGCACGGAGACTCTTTTGACTACTGCACCTCCTGGTCTGCACCACAGACTACATCCACGAATGTTGTCTTCTTCATCACCTCTTTTTATCACAGATTGCTGGTTGAGGTTGTCCTCCAAGTGGCAAAAAAAATCTACCCGCCTCTATGGTAGTCCACACTGACCACCTATAACTCATGTTGTCTTGGTAGAACAATCAGGAAGGAGTCATCCCTCTCTGTATGTATTCTAGTCACTAACTTACTCTCCCACAATGACAACTCTCAGTTGTTCTCTCCCGTGTCTATCCCTCCCTTGTTGGGTAGGACTTTCCTGGGCTCTCGTGGTTACCACAACCAGAGAGGACAATAGTTATCAGAGAAACTAATTCTCAATTATCTATTGTTTTCTAGGAAGCCCTTAGTTCCCCTCTATTGATAGTAGAGGCGAGCACCACTACAAAAATATCTTATAACGTCACATTTAGAGGTGTTGGTTGTATCCGAAATACCGATGCCTAAACCCTATAATGTCGGCCGAAAACACAAATCAAAATCTATATGTGAAGACCGGCCAGACACAAGTATCACTTTTTATTTAGCGTTGGTTGCTCAATAAGACATCGACGCCTAAAATCACTCACCAAATCTAATTTTTCCAGTGAAAAAAATTACCTCCAAAATTTCACATATGGTTTTTCGTCAGTTTTCTTACAATAACCGACGTCGATGTGTATTCATGCGTTGTCTCCACGAAAATTTTTACCCCCCAAATTGCCCAATTGGCTTCGGTTTTTTATGGCAAACGACGACTATGGTTGTAACTCAAGAATTTTTTTTTTATCAAAATATGTGGATAGACGTCGGTTCTTTATGTAGAAACTGACGAACAATATGTGTATAGACGTTGGTTTTGGTATAAACAATGCCTATGTCCCACTTAAGAATCGCAAAACGTCCTCCCCTTCCTCGTTCTCTATTTCATTCTCTACCCAACCTACTAACGCTCTGGCGATTTGTTCCTCCGCCGCCGCTCTCCCTTCTACTCTAGCCACCGCCATCGCCGCTCTTTGGGCTTCCTAGCCACCACTGCCATCGTACCGCCCCCACCGCCGGTGAGGAGTTGCGCTTGCTGCCGGACACCACACAACCACTGTCGCTGTCACTGCGATGAGGAGCCACGAGCTCACGCCACTTCCTACAGGTACTTCCTGCTCTTCTTCTTCCTGCTCCTCTTCTTCCTCCACTCATCTTCTTGTAATCCGGCCTGCTCCTCTTCTTCCTCCACTCTTCTTCCTACTCCTCTCTATTCGTCCTACTCATCTTCCTTTGCTATGAGATAGGGTTTCTTTGGTGGTGTTGGTGGCGAGTAGTGTATGAGAGGAGATTGGGATGGATTTGTTGGTGATGCGCTCTACATTCGTGTGGGTCTCTTTGCTTGTTTGGGTGGCAGCCATTGTGCTTCATTTTTTTTTGTTTATCCTCTATTGGTTGTGAACTTGTGCTATTGTGGGCATTCGTGTTGTTTATGTACATACGCTTGATTATTACTATTAGTGATTTGAGGTTGTGGAATCATTTCATATGTGGTGGTTTCTATGCCTGTTTGTTTAGCGTGAGTTTATGTTGTAAGTTGTGCAACTCTGAATTGCTTTGTGGTGTCTGGACCATTGGTAAACTTTCTCCTCTGGGCTGTCTTCCTACCTTGAATTTGAGGAATGTGATGAGAGGACTATTATGTTGGTTGCCTATTTGACCCCTAATTGGATATTGGGTACATGTTTCTACAATGTTGTTAATTCTTCCTACAACTCTAAAATTGATGTATATTGACCCCTAATTAATACATTATAGTATAATTGAATCGTGCATTTGTGTTGTTGTAGGTGTTGAATTGAGTTGATGTGCTTGTGCTCTTGGGGCTGAATTGAGTTGTTGTGTCATCCATTTGTGTTGTTGACTTGTATATATTTCTTCTCCAGCCTTCAAGTGAGGTATACTATTCTCACTATCCCAATGTGCCATTAGGCTTTATTTTGATTCAAATCTTTGATAAATGGAATCATGGTTTATTTACTATTTAGTATTTACTGACAAGCATGATTAAATGATGTTACACAAAACTTAGGATATGAATGATGAAACTAGGATTGTAGGTATAAGAATGACAACAGACATGTATTTGTTGTCCTAGAAACCCATCCAAGATTTACTCATTAGGAGTAAATCTTGGATAGTCCCCAGTTTGGGACTGTTCTTGAACACTTAATCTCACTTAGGATGTAAGTATATAATGTGTATTGGGTTTTCTAGAAAAATTTAGCAACATTTCCCTATTTGTTCTCTAAGTACATATGTACTTGGAGAATAGGGGGGAAATGTTGCTGATTTTTTTTGAAAACCCAATACACATTATACACTTACTAGTGAGATTAGGTGTTTAAGAATGGGATAGGTGGTACACATATATTATATGTAAGACCTTAAACCCTAAACTTAACCATAAACCCTAATCTTTTAACCCGAGACCCTAATCTTTTAACACTAAACCCTAATATATACTTGTTTTCTCTTTGATCATAGAATGGATAGATCATGGATGTCCATTCCAAATCACTACACCACAGAGTTTATTTCTGGTCTTGATCAGTTTATTAGATTTTTCAAGGAACATAGGAAACAACCTGGAGATAGGTTCTACTATCCATGTAGGTATTGTGGTAACAACTTGAAAGTCATCACTGGTGACGAAATCAAAAGTCATGTCATATGCAATAGGATTGTACAAGGATATACAGAATGGCACTAGAATGGAGAGATTTTAAACCTGAAATCAGTGGATATTGATAGAAGTGCTTGTGTGGAAGAAGAAATTGCCTCCGATGACGTAGATGTGAACGACCCAGTTCCAATAGACATTGTTGATGCAATGATGGATAGTTGTGTGGTAGAGCACACTGATCCACCTCCCATGTTAAAAAATAGTGTGTATGATGTTGATATATTGTTATACATAGGTTGTACTAAGTTTACGAAGCTTAGCGCTGTGTTGAGATTGTATAAGCTAAAAGCTAACAATAGATGGAGCGATAAAAGCTTCACGTAATTGTTGTCTTTGTTGAAAGAAATTCTTCCTAAAGGAAACGAGTTTCCAATCTCAACATACCAGTTAAAGAAATTGTTGTGTCTAATGGGAATGGAGGCCAAGAAGATACACGCATGCCCGAATGATTATGTATTATTTCAAAAGGACTATGTGGATTTGAAAGATTGTCCAAAATGTGGTGCATCAAGGTATAAATTGATGACTTTGAGGGAGTCCAAAACTGGTTCTCCTACCAAGATGATTTGGTATCTACCTATAATATCACGATTTCAATGCTTGTTTGTCAATCTGATAGATGCAAAGAATTTGAGGTGGCATGCAAATGTTAAGAAAAATAATGATGTGATCCTACGACATGCGTCTGATTCCCCACAGTGGAAGCAGATTGATTTATTGTACCCTAAATTTGGTGAAGAAGTCAGCAATCTAAGACTTGGGCTTTGTACAGATGGGATGAATCCATACGGGACATTGAGCAGCCAACATAGCACTTGGTCAGTTATGCTTGTTATATACAATCTTTCTCCCTGGTTGTGTATGAAAAATAAGTATGTTGTGCTGGAAATGATATCGAAATTTATCTTGAACGTCTGATTGATGACTTAAAGAAACTCTGGGGTGAAGGTGTGATGACCTATGATGCTTCATGAAGAGAGACATTTCGTTTGCACGCTATGTTGTTTTGCACTGTTAATGACTTTCTAGCATATGGGAATTTGTCTAGATATAGTGTCAAAGGATCTAAAGTGTGTCCTATATGTGAAGAGAACACTGATTCAATATGACAAAAACATGGCGGCAAGACTGTATATCTTGGTCATCGAAGGTTTCTTCTAAAATTCTATTTGTATCGTAGCTTGCACAAAGCATTCAATGGACAGAATGAGGAACGGAGTGCACCTAAAACCTATACCAGGGGAGGTTGTTTATGAAAGAGTAAAAGACTTTACCAATAAATTTGGTAAGAGATCACAATGTACCATGGCCACACGGAGTGACAAATCTTTATTCAAGAAGAAGTCAATATTTTGGGATCTTCCTAATTGGAGTTCTTTGGAAGTTAGGCATTGTATCGATGTCATGCACGTTGAGAAAAATGTCTGCGATAGCATCATTGGTACTCTATTGAATATACCAGGTAAGACGAAAGATGGAATAAAATCCAAAATGGACCTACGTGAAATGGGAATAAGGATAAAATTAATAGAAGTAGTTAGTAGCGATCGGAGAACATACTTACCTCCCGCTTGTTACATGTTGTCTAGAAAGGAGAAGAAAGCTTTTTGTGAATGCTTGGTAAATGTTAAGGTGCCACAGGGTTACTCATCCAACATCCGTAGATTGGTATCAGTGAAAGATTTGAAGCTGATAGGTCTTAAATCTCATAATTGTCACACTCTAATGCAACAAATATTGCTCGTGAAAATTCGATCTATATTTTCGAAGCATGTACGGTTTGCAATCACCAGACTTTGTTTCTTTTTCAACAGTCTGTGCAACAAAGTTATTGAGCCTGATACTCTTGATAAATTGCAAAGAGAAGTGGTTGTTACCCTATGTCATCTTGGGATGTATTTTCCTCCTTTGTTCTTTGATATCATGGTACATCTTGTTGTCCACTTGACTAGGGAAGTGAAAATGTTGGGACCAAGTTTCTTGCATTAGATGTATCCCTTTGAAAGATACATGAGTGTTTTTAAAGGTGATGTTCGAAACTGTTATCAGCCTGAAGGGAGTATTATTGAGAGTTATGTGGTGAGAGAGGTTATGGATTTTGTAATGACTTTCTGAGTGGTAATGACACTCCTATTAATGAAAAGACTATTGAGGAGTATTCTGACAAAGGAATTTTGGGATCACGGATGAAAGTAATCATCCATGAGTAGTTGGAATAGGGTCACTTGTATATTTTACACAACATCGACAAAGTGAGTTTTTATATCAAGGAACATACCAATTTCATCAAGAGACAATATCCTCGATCCAATTCAATGTGGCTTGCTAGAGTATAACAAGACATTTATTAAGTGGTTTGAAGATAAATTCTTATATCAACTATCTCAAACACCAAATAATCTTACTGAAACTATCAAATGCCTCTCTTTTAAACCAAAATTGAATGTTATGTCTTATGAAGGGTTTGACATAAATGGATTCTCATATTACACAAAGCGTCAATATGATTAGAGTGTCGTCTAAAATAGTGGGATCACCCTTCAAGCGTCTTCATTGTTTTTCACAAGTACAAAGGATAAGAGTCCACATGAAGCTAAAATGTCATATTACGGTGTCACTGAAGACATATGGGAGTTTGACTACGTAGATTTCAGAATTTTGCTCTTTAAATATAATTGGGTTGATAACACCAAAGAAGTTATAGTGGATGAATTGGGTTTCACATTAGTTAACTTTGAAAAGATTGGCGAGAAGGGTGAACCATTCATATTGGCATCACAGGAAAAACAAGTATTTTATATCGATGATGCTGCAAATGATAAACGGTTGGTTGTTCTTCATGGTAAAAGACAGTTCATTGAAGATCCTATAGATGAAGAAGAGTACTATGATAAGTATGATGACTCCAGTCCATTCTCAGTTGGGTTGCCAATACCACCAAATATTGAAGCTAATGATGACTTGTATGTGCGCGGAGATCACAATGAAGAGTTGTTAATTCATAAAAGATCACAATATTAGAGGCATGCATGTTTATATTTTTTATATGTTTTATTTTTATAAATGTGAACTTTACAATGTTTTATTATCTTCTAGTTATGTCAAATGCTAAATGTTTGATTTTTTAATGACACTTTCAGATGGCTGAGCACGAGCATGATGATCGTGATGATGATTACCGTGAGGGTGAGGATATCAATGTGCCACCTCACAATGTAAGTTTTAAAAATACATCCTATATTTCTATCTATATGTCTATTTATAGTTATATCCTGTAAGTGTGTTTATTTTGTCAAATTTTACATTGATGATGTACCCCTTGAAGAACTTGGGGCACTTGATGAGCAGCAAAAAAAATTGAAAAAGTGAGGGGCATCACTATGATGAACAAGTTACTACACCAAAGGGGCAATGAACCCAAACTAGTTGTGGATTTTGATCATGCAGGAAATCAAGTTGGAGTGAACCACAACTCATTTATCTCATATCTTGGGGTTCTTACTCATAACCATTGTAGTCCTAATGTAGAATCTTAGTATAAAGTTCCTAAGGGGAAGAAAGACTTAGTATGGAAGGAACTATGTGTGAGTTATTATTATTTGTAATTCTATGTGTTAGATTACTAATTTTTGGGATACTAGTTGATAGAAATTCTATTTTGCAGAGTATATTTGAACTGGAAGAAAAGTTGTGTCGTAAATGTGTGATGCAATATTGTGGGAGGGTCCTAAGGAACTATAGGACAAATGTTACCCGAGATTACATACGAGATGTTGAGAAGAGGAAGAAGCCAGCCACTGAGCAATGGAACTACCTGGACCCCAATGACTGGGAGGAGTTTGTTACCAAAAGCAAACTGATGAATTTAAGGTATTAAGCGCCACTCCCAATTTAATTAATATACATTCTTATGTATTCACCTATTCAAGATTAACCTTTAGTGTTACTAACCAAATCAATGTGCTTACTAACAAGGCTATCAGTGATGCTCAAAGAGCAAGGCGTGCACTAAATGTGCATGACTACACGATGGGTCCAAAAGGCTATGCAGGCATTCGCCAAAGACTACAGGCTAAGTCTACTGCCCAGTCTACTGCTACTCAAGAGATTGTAGAGTCCTCTACTATTGGTCCCGCGCCTCTACATCGCCATGCTATGTGGATAATTGGGAGGCAAAATAAGAAAGGAGATATAACCAAGCCCACAACTGCTAAGGCGGCTACAAAAATGGTAAAATTCAACTCTTAGAGCAATCGATATTGATTATTGTTATGTTTACTTACCCATTTCTATTGATGGCGATTAGCGGGAGCTTCACGACCAGAGGAAGGAAGGAAAGTTCATCACTGAGGGCACAAGGGATGAATTGACATTTGCTCTGGGTAACCCAGAGCATCCTGGATGTGTTAGGGGTACATGCAGTGGTGTGGGCATAAAAGTGTTCTTTGGGTAATCACAAGGCAAACATGTCCCAAAAGCGGGATTATCAAATGTTGAGGTAACCTGTTCTTTTTTTATAATGTTATTGTGAAAGGGAATTCAATAGTCAAAAGCTAGAATTTCTTTTATCCATGTATAGGTAGACGAGTTAATTAATAGGAGAGTCAAGGAAGCACTTGATAAGAGACTCCATGAAGCAATTAGCAAGTGGTAGGCATCTCAGACTGTCACTTAGATAGTACCTGTGGCATGCCGCTCTTCTCCTACTGTAGAGGTAGTTGGGAGTAATCATGTAGACCCACCACCTAGCACGTCTGCTGTAAGTATTTTTATGACATAGTAGCTAGTCTTTTCAAGATGATATGTTTATGTATATATGTATATAACATTCTTTACATAAATTTATAGGGGTTGAAGTCGTGCCATCTAAAAAGTCAAGAATATATCGTTGCAGAGGCCGAGGCTTACCCACCCCTTCCAGGGGACATGTTTCATGGGACTCCAGTACCATATGGTGTGATTCATGTGAGCATGATACATGTATTCCCCAATTGGAGGGATCTTCCATTGCCATATGCCCACCCATATTCTGAAACGCTTGGTGAGGCAGAAGGCAGAGTGATATTGTGGCCCAAAGTGGATGTCATCATACTAATATTGTATGGTAAATTTACATTATGTTAATTTGTTGAGTGTATATATGAGTCAATTGATCTAAAATTATATATACATGTCAAAAGGAAGACACCTGCTACATCTTAGCCTCCACCTCCACCACCTGAGGTACCAAGTTGGCTTCCAAGGGACCTACACACCTTATTAGGTCCTAATTATAGGGGTATGGTAGTATGGATAGGCGAACATGATCTAAATTTCCCTATAAATGTTTCTATTCCAGAGGATGTTGCAGGTGAATCATACGATAACAATATATTTATACAAGATATTTTGGAGTTGTTTCATTATGATTGGTTGAATACATCTATGATAGAGCTATGGATATGGTGAGATCTTATTTATACATCAATATACCTTGTTTTATATACGATGATCTAGTTTCTTATATATTAATGCATACATAATGCATGTTTTGCAGCCACTTATACACGATATGTACATATTTTTCATTTTCCCATGTGGGATTTTTGGTTCCATCTTTGATTAGTCTTGTAGATAAAGACCCTTCATCAGTTACTTCATGCTGCTCTGCTACTTTTAAATATTTTGGTAAAAAAAAGAAGACATTGATAATAGCTCCATTCATGTTGAGTAAGTTTACTATGCTTATAATTTGGACTTAAGAAAATTACATTTTTATTGTGGATTTTGAGTTATTAATTTCTAACTTTCTTACCTCTAGTAGTAGGCATTGAGAGTTACTAGTTATTGTCCCCAAGACGCTCAATGTCTATTATCTAGATCATGTAGGGAAGAAATTGAATACATTATATGGACACACAATGAAAATGTCATTATTCTCATGAGAAATATTTTATATTTTTATATCCGTTAACATATGTTATTACATTACTATTTAATTATGCAATTTAATGTGTTACATTAACATGTAGGGCTTTACATGAGTTCAAAAAATCTGGAGGAAAGGTCCCCAAGAAAAAGAAACAACCATTGATTTGGAAGAATCTGAAAGTAATTTCCCAACTCCAATGTATATATTATTTATATGAATTGTGCTTATTTGTATTTTTGAATATTTTGTATGTTTCAATTTATTTTGTGCTACACAAGACAACGGTTGGGCATGTGCCTACTATGTGATGTGATTTATGGACCTAATTATCAAACATGCCGCAATAGAAATCGATATCATACATCATGTATTATATATAGTCTCATTAGATAATATGAAATATATCAATCTTATTGTATATTAATAATTATATATATATATATATATTATTAATTATATATATACATCATTCTCTTTGCAGGTGTTTAAAATTGACTTCACTACACATAAAAAGTTATTTTATGTACATACTCCCTATACGATGGAAGACATAAATGATGTAAGAGAACAATAGGCAAAAGCCCTACAAGTAGTGGGAATTTTTAAATATGATTGGGATACTGATGGCGATAATGACGATGATGAATAAAGAATGATATTTCTAAACTTTGTTCTCATAATTATTTTTGTGTGAATGTGAATGAATTTTTCTGAATTGTCATATGTGTGAATGTGAAGATGATCAATACATGAATGTTTCTACATGTGTCTGAATGTGAAAAGAGATGAAATGAATGGAACTGCATGTTGCTAAATGTGTGTGAAAATGGAGGAAATTTGAAATGGAACTACTGGTTTGTACATGTGTGTGATGAAAAATAATATGAATTAAATGTGGTTATACATGTGTGTGATCATAAGTTGGTGTCCATCTTGTTAATTTTGCAGGTTTGTGGCCTGTTGTTGGCTGATATCAATGGATGTTGTAAACCTGCAATTCAGAACTGAACTGTAGGTTTTGCATCCTGCTGACCCGCCATACAGCAGGCCTGTAAACTGATAAGAAAAAAAAAATCAGAACATAGGCATCGATTATTAGTATAAAACTGACAACGAAACCTTACTGCGTTGGTTATTAGCAAAAAACCAACGTCTATGTGAATATAGTGTCGATTATATATACAAATTGACGTCGATGGTGTCCCTGCTGGCATGTTTTATTGGTGATGGGAAGGGATATGACGTCAGTTTTTGTGAAATGCTGACGTCTTTGACCTAGATATAGTGTCGGGTTTATTAAATAACTGACGCCTATGATGCCCTTATTGGCGCCTTTTTTTGTGGCGGGAAGGGTTGTGGCATCGGTGTTAAAACTGATGTTGAAGGTTTCAACTTTTAGCGGCGCCCACTTGGGCGTCGCTTTGAAACTGACGGCAAAGGCCTTAAATAACAATTGTACACAAATTTGGCAAATCAATTTCCATCAATGTTAGACATTGATTTTCTTGTCCAACAAGTATTAATCAAGAAAAACAAATAGGGAAACATCTAGAACCTTCCCCGACCAAACTGGACCATCTCGACCATGCGAGACGATCTCCTGGTGACCTGAGTTGAGCCTGTTTGGTTGGGTTGGTTTGCTTCTTTACCAATTTCAATTCACGACCAGTCCTGATACCCAAACACCTGTCTCAACTCTTGAGACGGCCGTTTACCACTTCTAGATGGCCATCTCAACACTTGATATGGGTGTCTGGTAGTGTTGTCATCCTATTTGTTGCTTGAATCAAATGCCTAAATACTTTAGCACTTAATTCAACTGTCATTTGAGATTAGAACTCCTTTTCTAGGTCAAGACCTATGTGTGTAACCCTATAGGTCCCATATTACATTGACAGTGAGTGTTCATAACAAATTATGACACCACAAGCAAAGAGTGGTGCCTAGTCGCACATCATTGCTACCCAAGTAAATGGAAAAGCAAGGGAAAAATTCAACCTACAATCAATGTATGGTGTTGTAGTGTATTTATAGTTCCTTTGTCACTGATGTCCAGATTGAACTAGAGGTATGGAGCAGTCACCCTCATTATTATTCAATCTTGTTTCTTGAACCAGAGCAGACTATATGAGATATGTGTAAGCTCAATATCATATATTGACTAACATGAGCATGTTCATACTTTTTTCAGTCTCTCTAATCAAGAGGCTTAGGACATCAAACTCCCATAGGAGGGACAAATCACATATCTATCACTCATAGTTAATCCCCATGTGTCAAATCCACCCAATCATTACTGTTATTACAACCCATGTTTTAGGAATGTGTTTGATGATATCAAAGTGTACCCAATGACATGTGTTGAGTGCAGTGATTTCAGGAGGTAAGAACCACAACCACCACCAACATTGTGAGAGCTGACTATGACTTCTATGAAGATGGATTCCATGTGTCAGTCTCATGGTGGGTCTGTCTGATACACTATTCTCTAACATGTATTTGTGTGCTTGGTTTGATGTAGCCATATCATGACTCACAAGATTGCATCATCGACCAACTCACAATCTTATGTTATGAATTATTGTTTTCTATCAACCTTCCACAATAATAATCGATCAGGGACATTATGAGAATATGTATATGTACTCTTAACATTTGTATGATCTCATTTCAACAAGGCTAATACTTGAAGACATACGTCATTGAGCAATATTATTCTCTAGACATTTATAATGTTATATCATTATCTCATAACTACATTAAATAGAATCAATTGGAAGCTTTAATCAAATCGTTTTTACATGATATGCTATTACAATCATCACATGATTGGCTCTATGGGCATACATAACCAATAAAGAAGAGATCCTTGCAACGATAGGAGCTTAAGGAGATAATGTTGCATGCTTATGTGAATGCATGTATTTACAAGTAGAGAACCAAGATGTGGCATGAATCCCACATAAAGAGAAAGGGTGTCAATGAGGGGGATACATTTTTTGTATAAAATTCCTCAATTAGATTGATCCTAGAAAAATTAAAATCAATATGATCTGGTTTGTTTTCATTAACAAAGATTTATCCATTATGGGTGATGGAATTTTTTAGTGAAAAGTGTGGAACATTTCCACTCAATGGACATAGAGTAAAAAGGTACTATGAGGATGATGCATTTAATATGAGAGTTGAGGAGCATCTAGTGAAGCCACCACTTATCCAAGATTAGAGATGATAGAGATAGTCAAGATGAAGACTAGATATTAGTGCTCTAGGGAGGCAACCCAATGATTTCTAAACCTTCCTATAATTTTCTTTGTGGTTTTGATAATTTCTTCTCTATTTTCCAATCTTGTTATGCTTTACTTTTTCATTATTTTGCAAGGTTACTTGTTTGTTTTGATGCAACTTTATTTTGTTAATTTTAATGTAAAAAGAACAAAATTTAATCGATGGTATAATGTTGAATTGATTGATTTCGGGAATATAATGCAAAATCAGCGAAGTACAACTTCCTTTAGTTTATCACTCAAACAAACTATCAGTTTTGTTAGGTCTTCATTTGGTCATCACACTGCTTAACCTTTGGTTTTTGTAAATAAGCATTTCCATCAGTTTACAAGACCTGATCAACCTTCACAAGGTATCTTATAGTAAAACAACCAATTTATGGATTCAAACTCACCTTCTACCTTGCCATTGAAAGGCATAGGACAATCCTCAAAAACTCACAAACCTTTGAAAGGCATCTGGGTTAACTTCCTTGATCATCTAAATTGTAGTTGGAAACCTTAGGAAGGTGGATCCCGTCTTTCCTTCAGAAGACATGTTTTATGCTTGCCTAACAAAGGTGCAACAAAAGCCTCAAACAAAGGCTCAGAGGGCTCCATCTCTATAAGGGAATCTACAGTATAAAAGGAAATGAGGGGCTCGACCATTATGCTTTACCTGCTAAACCCTAGACTAAAGTGCTCTAGTGATTAAAGACACCCTAATTGTTGCCACCTACTATCTTTGGTTGTCAAAACCTAAAACCTTTGATTCTCTTTATTCGAGAAATAACATCATAAAGGATGTTTCTTTTCGACAACCACGCTTAAATATCTACAAGCAGTGATGACCTCTAAACATCAACATCTCACCCCTTACCAAGAATTCTCCACTGAGTCAGTAGGTGTGACGTCCCTGGATTTTCTAAAACTTAATTTGATGTGTGACATCCAAATTGAAACCTCATCTCAGTGAGCATCCCAATTTAAACACCCCCCACTAGGTTAAGAAGAAGAAAATCAGAGGAAGTCAGAAGAAAACAACAGTAGCACATGTACATGAACAATAATAAAACCATACAACACTTATTCACCATACAACATATAATTATATAATGAATTATTACAACATTTGATAACAATAAACTTCTACATATACATGTACTACTACTAAATAATAGGATCTTAAGACAACAAGTCCACCTATACATTAGCTCACCCTACAACTCTTGACTATCCTGGTCTTCAAGAGCATATGACCACAACATAAACAAAAGATTACATGTGGTACAAGTCAGCACAATATTCAAGAATATTTTATTGAGTACGCCTATGTGTCTTTTTATATACCTCTCATTACTAAGCTTGATAATAAGATAAAACTAATACTTGGAAGTTATAAAGAAATATAAGAAAAAGCATATACTTTCACAAAGCTATTTATTAACAAAAAAGAACACATATTTTAATTTCATTTTTGATTATATGTAAAGTTGATCAACCACATGCACTATTCTACCAAAGATATTTAGTGATCACATGTACTATTCTACCAAAGACATTTGGTACTTTCATAAACCACTATTCTGCCAAAGAGATTTAGTGCTCACATGTACTATTCTGCCAAAGAGATTTAGTACTTTCATAAATGCACTATTCTGCCAAAGAGATTTAGTGCTATCATGTAATGGATCAGATATATTATTTTTCATGTGTTCATAGTCATATAAGTATGAAAAATCAAGTAAGATATCATACAAGAACAATCATGTCATCCAATATCATATGTCAAGTATTTTACTACACACTAGCAACACACACGTGCATATGCACGTGCCCCATTGAACATGTTTATTTTACATTAAATAAAAAAATAAAATTTTCCAAAAAGATAATGATAATCTCATAACTACTAAAAAGGATAATGGTCCTTTAATCATAAAAGAAAAAAAATATGAAATTAAACAAATATAATAAATGTCGCACATATTACCTGTAGGGTGATAATTGCAGAAATGATGGGGCAAGGTCTCAGTCATTGTAGATATGGTTAGTTGTTGTTGCAAAATTTTACCATAACTACTCGGTTGCTAATCTATCCACGATCCTATAACAAACTATTCAAATATATAGAAAACCAAAAGTTGAGGAATTTAGGGAGAGAATTGCGGTGGTTGGTTACTACTTAAAAGGGAAGATGGTTTTCAGTTTCGCCACTTCTTGTTGGGCGGCTGCTCGCTGCCGACCCATGACTGGGGCTGCCCACGCCGAACCTCATAGTTAGAGTCTGAGGACTTATCTCCCCCATTCCAGTTCCTGTAGTCATCCTCCGTCGCCCATATCCCCTGGTCGTTGTTCAAGCTGGCCAACCAGGCTTCCTGGTTGTTGGGGTCCGGAGTGATGGTGATCGCATTGGTCTCGGCGTTGCGGCCGTAATCCATGGCTTAAATCTAATCAGAACCATCTACATATCTTGGAACCTACATGAATCCGAGCAAATTATACTGTCAAAGATGCCGTAGAAATGAGGAAATGTGTGCCCTAGCTCAAAAATTGAAGGGGCCAGAATGACAGCCGAACAGGCGCCCTTCTTTAGGCAAACCTAGGTCGGAGCAGTTACGTTCTGGTAAAAGAGGAATTTTGGTACGGTATTTACTAATCAAGTGGGGGGACATTACGTATCATGCTCAAATTTCATAGATGGAAAGAAACTAAGTACAGACTGAAAACCAAAATACCACCAGTGTGTATAACAAACTCATTCAATGTGAGAACTACTTGGCTTACCTTCACCGATTCTGTTAACGGTGAGATGAAACGGACTTGGCACCTAGCTCGAACACATATAAGACTTGAACTAGAACTATTTCCTCTCTGCGACCTGAGAGAAGTGGATGGTAACAGTATCTTCCACTCCAATCGATCCTCGTCTCGGCTAGCCTGCCAAGAAAAGATTCAATGTGTTTGTTAGACTCATCCGTAAAAGGGATATTTGTGTTGGTTGTTTGAAAGGAGAGAATCGGAGTATGTGGTTTGAAGGTGAGGAGTGGGGAGAGCGTGTGTATAGAGGGGGGGTGGGGTAGTTGAGGAAGGAAGAGAGATGGGCTTGGAGAACGTGAAGTTGTTGGGTGGAGGGGTTTGGAGGATGTGGTTTTAAGGTGAGGTGGTTTTGGAAGGAGAGAGAAATTAGGATGAAAACGGAACAAAATAGAGAAAAAACGTCAGAAGAGAGAGGGCCAAGGAGAATGAAGGGATTTTGAATCATTGCTTCTGATTGATTGGAATAATTTTTTGGAAAAGAAAATGGCATCGGATGTAATTTAAACAACAAACTCGCTCTTTTTATAGTAGTATAGATATAATTCAAGCATATTGTATAATAAGCCAAGTAAGAGGTAATGGTGTACCTTGATCACAGATATACTAAACCACACATTCATAATATCAACTATATCTTTGGTCAACCCTGATCAAGATAAGATCACATACATCACCATCAGGTGCTCATAATCTTAACCCTAGTCGTGTTCATTAGGGTTTCACTTAGTCTTATGATATTCCCATAATTATTACTTGTCTTAGAATTATCTTATTGATGTCATATTTTCTAATTATGCTATAGATTAGGTTTTATCATCTGAACATTAGCTTCCATAGTATTTTGTGCACATATTAACCCTAGGTTACAACATTAACCTAAATTAAGGTTTCATAACATGCATTAAGGGTCATCTTCATATAACATGGATTCTATACATCTAACTGATATCAAAGTTCCACATTTAGCTTCCAGTTACTGATATTAGGGTGTTCTGTAAATTCTATCATTTATTGACCATGTATGTATTTATTACACATTAATTAGGGTTATTAGCCCTAACTAGACATATGGAGCAAATTACATGATTTCGTGCATCAACATCATACTCACTGACCTTAAATGGATTATAAACAAGAGTATGGATTTACCGACATATAATCATAATTTTAGGCCATGGTTTGATATTTATTATCCATTAAACATGTGTATAACATCTTACATGTTATCATCTAATTTTTGCACATATGTACAGATATTATCCTTTCATATTTCTGAACATTTTGATACCTTATTTGTATTTTTCTGATAACTGTGCTATTTTCTACGAATTATTGAAGATCTAAACATTTACTAAATTATATACCTTCGTGGCCCAATTAGCCGCCGCCGCCACGTGTCTCTGAGGCTGGCGCAGCACTTTGCTTTCTCTACTTGAGGCGGGCCGGCCTATTCTTTGACCTGGACCCGGTTCTGTTTGATTATGCCGGTTTTCTCGTACTGGACCCCGTCCGCTCAATTTCTTTTATGACTGATCTTTCTCGCGTCCTCACGCGATCCGTCGTCTTGCGTACGAGTCCACGCGACTGGGTTCTCCCGGCCGGCACTGCGAGGAGGGTATCTCCTGGAAGTGGCCGCCGCTGTGAGTGCTGATCTGGCGTGCAATCAATCTCCATATCTTCGTTCCTCTACAGTCAAAAATTTGAAGAGGTCCGTCCGCGTGAGTCTGCCGTACCAGGGATCTATTCTCCCTTCATAATGACGTCGCCGCTGGCCTTCTCACCGACCTGCAATTTGCGCATAACTTCGGCTCCTGCGTGATGAACCTATGCCTCTGTCTTGTCAAGACGCCACCATTGCCAAAGATATGGACTCACCCTTGAGTCAGGGACTATTAATGTAAGGATGTCCATAATCAACCCCTCTAGGTATTTCATTTGTCAATACATTAATCACTATTTCATTAATAGGAATAAGATTTCTATCTTTATAATTGAGGTTCACTTAGCATCTCACAAACATATATAGATTTCACCTAGGATCACTCTTTATTAGGGTTTCACATAACATCCTTCTATATCAGGGTTTCACCTAGTATTATGTGAAATTAAGATTTCACAACACATCATCCAGTGTTAAGGCTTCACATTAGTATTAATGGCACTACCCTATATTAGGGTTTCATATATCTTTATCCCGTTTTAGGGAATTAGGGTTTACCATTCACATCCAAGTGGGGTTTCTCTTTCCTCATACCCAAATTAGAGTTAGGATATACAATTCCCATTAAATTAGAGTTTCTTGCATTGTGACACTAAGTTAGGATTACATCATCACCCTAGATTATGGTTTCACTGAGATTTTCCCTTAAATTAAGGTTTCACATAACCTTGCTCTAATTTAGGATCAAGGTACATCAATCTTTTCAATGAAGATTTCATGATCTCATATTATGAATCAAACCCTGAATACACATTTATTCACAATGAGAGAATTAGGTCTTATTAAATAAGAAATCATCTCTCCCATTCACTCTCCCTTTCATCCTCTCTAGGATGTTAACTATTCCAAAATTAATCTAGGTCAACTCTTTACTTGAGTACACAAAGCTAGGGTTAACCTTCATAATCATCATGGGTCTACATCATTAATAATCACATAGCTAATTGACCTTTGATCATATTAGATGTCCAAATGGTCTAATCAGTTAAACCATCAATTATATAAGGAATTAAAAAGAATTGACCAATTAAACTTTCAATTCCACAAAGTAATCAATTGAGTTAACCATTGAAATCTTCAATTGAATTAAGTAGCCAAATGGATTTACCATATTTGACTTTCAATTACATGAGATACTCAAATAGATTAACCATGCTGATCTTCACAATGTTAATTGCTTAGACCATCAATGATCTTAGTTCTCATAAATCAATTGGTTGAATACCATTTGAACAAGTTATACTTGAAACCAATTAGACAAGGTAGGTATTGAAAACTGTTTGCACTTTGGGTCTCCAAAGGGTTTGAGATCGTTTGGTCCCAAACGATCTTGAGACCGTTTGGACTCAAACGGTGTTGAGACCATTTGGACCCAAACGGTCTTGAGACTGTTTGGTCCAAACCTTCTCAAAACCGCATGGACCTTGAGATGGTTTGGTCCAAACCTTCTCAAAACCGCATGGACCAAAAAGGCACTTCAACACTCAATAGACTCAATGTTTCAATCCATGAACCAATTATAAATTGAACCACAAAAGCATTCATAAATTGGACCAATGAATCACAATTCAATTAGACCTTAAATTTAGGGTTTTGAACCCAATTGAACTAGGTTTGATAATCAAGAAACCATCACTTAGGGTTTGAAATTGAGGATCCATCAATGGTTGACATTGTGGAACCAAATCAATTGAAATCAATAAACTATCATCATCACATGATATGACCTACCTCAAATGGTCTTGGATGACCACCAAACGGTCTTGAGACCGTTTGGTTGATCTCCAAATGGTCTTGAGACCGTTTTACCATTCCATCATCAAAATCCATGACATCCAATTAGGGTTTTGGACCATTGGATTGATTATCAAATCAGCACTTAGTTGCAGATCAATTTGGTACCTTTGGACCTTCAAACACTTATCCATACTTAACCCTAGACCTCCAAACGGTCTTGGGTGACCCCCAAACGGTCTTGAGACCGTTTGAGTGATCCTCAAATGGTTTTGAAACCATTTGGGTCAATCAACCCAAAACATCATCTCAATCAATTGGAAATTCAACACTTAGTCGATTAGGGTTTCCAATTAAGTAATCATTCACAATTGAAACCTTCAAGATCCAACCAATTGAAATCATTGGATCAAAATCCAAGCACCACAGCATATATATTCAAACGGTCAACTATCTCAAACGGTCAACCATTCCAAGCGGTTTGGAAACCAAACCACCAAACGATTTGCAAACTGTTTGGTCACCAAACGGTTTGGTGAAACTGTTTGGACTCAACATTGAAACCGTTTGCCCTAGATATTTGGGGAGGTGTGTGCTTATGATGATTTCATCATCAACAAGCTCCAAACTCACAAAATCTGCTGTGATTTCCATGGAGATTGCATAAATCAACCAAACTTAATTTCGGAAATGTAGAGATGATCACGAATTGATAAGGAATTGATTGCAATAATAAAATTAAGGGTTCAAGTTATAAAACCCGCCTCCAATTGAGCTCCAAAGCTCCAAGCTCACGTAAACAATGGTGTATACAACTCGTTTTACTATTCCAAGGGTCTTCCTCAAGCTTTGGGTGAAAAGAATTGGCTAGGGTTGAAGAGGAGATCAAAATAAGAAGAAATCAATGATTTATTTTTTATTTCCACCATGGAATCAAGGAGAAAGGAGGTCAAGAAGCTTACCACAGGTAGGGAGTCGTCCTCATGGTCCTCCCAAGATCCTTGGTCGTTTTCCAAGCAAAGGGAACAAGTGAATTCGAAATTCCCCTTTTACTCTATGGATAAATGAGCTTATATGCAATTTTTATTTAAAATTCCATTAGGAGAGAGAAAGTAGGAATTATCTCCGCCTTATCCTTGCCACTTGCCCCCTTCTCTTCCTTAGGGATGAGGATATCTTTTTTTCTTCTTATTCCTCTCAATTATTGATGATTTAAAGAAATGCAAATTAAGCACCTTAAATCATATTATACTAATATCCATATGTGAGTGGATATTCTTTCTCTTATAATAATGGTGAGTGGGATTTCACCTCCTTAGGATATTCTCGTGCCTTTGCAAGGCTTTAATCTCATCCACACACATCTGAATCCAAATATTTTAATTTTTGGTTGAAGGCCCTTTAATTAATACATTCATTTTTGCCCTAAATTAAATTAGGGTTTCAATTAGGATTAAATCTTGATTATTTTAATATCAAGATTCTCTCTCCTCCAACATAATTCAAATGAGGCGCCCCTCTTATTTTATTTACTCCACATGTTGCCAAGAAGCATTAGGGACCTTATTGAAGTGGTAATTTTCATATTGAATCCTAGGTTTTGGGTAAATTACACTTTACACCAAAACTAGGTTTTAATGCACAAGGATTGCTTTACAAGCTTAATCATGGTACCCAAGCTTGTGAAAACCATACCACTACATCATAGTCATTCTTATGATGTCTCAACATTATAGGAACATTTTATCATGTGCAATTTGCAAGTTAACCCCTCAACTTGGGTAATTTGCACTTTAGTCCAAAATAAGCAAACATTGCTTCAACATTGCTCAAACAGGACCAAAATTGAAACATAAGTTTCTCATGAGCCCTAATTACTTTTCCCAAGATAAAATTAAGCATCTACTCAACCTTATTAGGCAAAAAATCTAGGGTTAACACATAACCCAGGCCAGGGATGTTACAGATTATAAACCCCTAACAAGGATTTCGTCCCCGAAATCCCAAGAAAAAGGAGGGACAAATTATTCATTAATCATGCCCTCAAGTCTCCACATATCATCTTAATATTATGGAGATACCATGGATCTGTAATTCACACAAAGTTCCTTTCATTAATTCCTCCTTATCACTGTTTATGTTTCTGCAGAGCATAAACCCCTAACATGTGATGTCCATACTATTGAAAAGAAGAAGCATAAAAGAACATACTTATATCATCACCCCAGAATATTTTACAAAAGAGAAACATATACATATCTAACACAGATAATTCACTCAACAATCCTTTATTTTCTTAAAAAAGTTCACTGAGAAAGTTCATTAAGCAATTAATTTATAAATATTCACTAAGAAGGTTCACTAAGTAGTTTGTCTTGGAAAATTTCACTAAGTAAGTTCACTAAGTATGTTCACTAAGTAATTTGTTTTTGAAAATATTCACTGAGCAAGTTCACTAAGTATGTTCACTAAGTATTTTGTTTTGAATATATTCACTGAGCAAGTTCACTGAGTATGTTCACTAAGTATTTTGTTTTGAAGATATTCACTAAGCAAATTCACTGAGTATGTTCACTAAGTATTTTGTTTTGAAGATATTCACTGAGCAAATTCCGTGAGTATGATCACTAAGTATTTTGTTTTGAAGATATTCACTGAGCAAGTTCACTGAGTATGTTCACTAAGTATTTTGTTTTGAAGATATTCACTGAGAAAATTCATTGAGTATGTTCACTAAGTATTTTGTTTTGAAGATATTCACTAAGAAAATTCACTGAGTATGTTCACTAAGTATTTTGTTTTGAAGATATTCACTGAGAAAATTCATTGAGTATGTTCACTAAGTATTTTGTTTTGAAGATATTCACTGAGCAAGTTCACTGAGAATATTGTTTTGAAAGTATTCACTGAGGAAGTTCATTGATAATATTCACTAAGTATGTTATTTTGAAAGTATTCACTGAGGAAGTTCACTGAGAATATTCACTAAGTATGTTGTTTTGAAAGTATTCACTGAGGAAGTTCACTGAGTATGTTCACTGAGTAATTTGTTTTGAAAATATTCACTGAGAAAGTTCACCGAGAATATTCACTAAGTAATTTGTTTTGAAAAAATTCACTGAGAAGGTTCACTAAGTATATTTACTAAGTAGTTTATTTGGAAAAAAATTCACTTAGTTCTTCCTATTTAATTTCATTATACTCTCTAGATTGTTTCAGAATGACTACTTGATCAGAGTAATCGAAAAGATAACAATCTAAGAGTTTCATACTTGCTTAATCTACAATAATCATATACCTGGCCAGGGTATACAAGTATTGAGATTAGGTAGTATGCACTTTATATACTATCATTTCCTCACTTTTCATATCATTATACACACAGGATTTTCCATTTCTAGATTTTCTCCAAGCATCACTTCTATATTTCATCTTATATCACAAAGATAAGAGAAATCATAAAACATTTTAAAGGGCACTGAGTAAAATCTAAATTCTCATCTTCCTTGTGTCCTTATAGGACTTAGTCAAAGGAAGTTCAAAAACAACTACTTGCATATCTTTAACACATAGAATCATGAAATGAATTATCAATATGAATATATTTTATTTAAGTATTACCCCTCAAGGTTACCTACCACATTAGGTTGATTTCAACACATAGTGTCCAGTTATCTCATGTTGCTGCTTTTTTGCTTTACTTAGTGGCTACTGCCCTGGTGCACTAGGCATTTATTGCACTGGTGACACCAAAAACTTTGGCTTTTCAGAATATCTAGGCAAATGTCTCTAAAATTGTAGAGACCTTACCTTAATTCATAGCTTATGGCCCCTCCTTAGGCACTACCATCACATATGTACTGTTTGTCCAGACTTATGGCAGAGTCTACTTTCTTGCCATTTATTAATCTTTCCCACATTTCCACTGTTCTAACATGACCATGTCACTCAGGAATCCTTTCAAAGCCCAAAGTTTATGCATTAAAGACTGGTAACTTAGGTTGTAATACTAGTATCCAGTCTTCTATATGCATTACTATTGTCCTATCCTGCCCTTCAAGAGCATAACATAGGATTCTCTATCCTGATTAGGTCAAGGTGGGAATTCTCATGCACTTGTTCTCCTCTTGCCTGGTCCCATGCACCCTCTCCTGGTGCAACAACATTGGCCTTAGCAATGTGTTCCTCATGTTCTCCAGTCATTTTCAAGTTCTTCTTCTCATATGTGAGCAGAAGATACTATCGGATAAACTGGAAGACACTTAGAACAGACTCTACAACCTTAGTCCTATGTCTCTATAGACTCAGTGAACCTAGAGCTCTGATACCACTTAATTGTGGCATACAACTCATAAAAACATATTTAACTATTGCGGAAGCGTTCACTAAGTAGCGGATTACCAAAAATCACTAAAAATTAAAACCTTTTTATCAAGAGATCCATCAAAGGAAAACTTTCTCACAAAGAACCAAAGTAACACATTTACATTCTTGTTCACAGGTACATATTCTATATCATCTGCTTTTCAAAATTACAAGCATTAACTATCCTTTCGAGCTGAACACAGGCATTATAAAATCTCGAGGCACTGAGCCAAAATCTCGGAAACACTAACTACTACTCTGAGGACCTGAGAGTACAGAGACGACACATAGGACTCTATCTACATCTATACAAGGCATAACAGCCAGTGTCTCCACTTGAGACTTCACTACTATTCCTGCTGCTGTTGCTGCTGTCCTTCTCCTACTGAAGGATTCCTGTCTCCTGGTCTACGTCCACCTAAAAAATGTAGTTCCCACAGGGGTGAGATAATTGTAAATTGCCCCAGCAAAAGATATAACTCTCCGCCAGTAACATTATTATTGTAGCTTAAGAAGATAAATATGCACAAAGTAATCATATTTATTTGGCAACAGCTAATTCAATGTCTAATAGATTACAATATTATTCTTATCTAAAACATTACAGCTATAACTTGAAAGAGCCACATGTCACTTATTCATTAAGGAATATGAAGAACATGTATAACATTTATTCACTACAGCATCATTACCACAACATTAACTATCTTCAGGCTTAGATCATATATCTAATACCTGTCATTGTCATTGTGGAGTCATGTCATGCAGCCATACTCTTTTCACAAAGTGTTGAGATCTTAATCCCTCAACTCACCAAGTACATTTCCTCTTCTTAACAAGTTCATCATCATAATTATAGCATCTGGGTATTTGAACCCATAACTCGCCATAGGATACTTATTACAACTTGTTAGGTAACTTTTTACCTTCAGATCATCTGACCAAAGACATCATAATTCTTGCTATACAATGTATTTTTCATAGTACACAAATCTCAATGATTCTTACTACACAAAGCATATGAAGGCTTATAAAGCCTATAAAACATTTTCAATAAACATGCATCATAACTCATACCTGGCTATGCTTCTCATCTCATCATCCCTTCATGATTAGTGTTCATGGTAACAATTATAATACTTTCATAAAATATCATACAACACTAAGTAGTATTATCCCTTTTTAGGGTTCATGATTTCTCTTTCACATCAGTACTATACAATACTAAGTAATACCACTGTTCTCTCTCTAGGGTTCATGGTTTCTCTTTTATATCAACACCCTTCATTAGGGTTTTCCATAAATAACCACTTGGTTCTTAAGATCATATTATTAATGATTAGCCCTATTCCATTTATTCTCAAAGCTAGAAACCAAAAATAGATATCATAAGTATTCAAACATACTTATATATCCTCATCATTCATCATTGAATGTATTATCAACACAAAGTATGAGTTTCCTCCTCATCTTTATCAGACTATGATTGAATCATAGTATATTAATTTGGATTAACCTTTTCGTAAGGCATGTTAGCCTACAACCATCAATGGGCATTATATCTCAATGTAACAATTGACATGACACATTTCATGTGTCATCCATTCCAATTATAATGAACTTAGAACACATCATGATATATCATAATTGGGGTGTTGGATGTAATATCTATCATACCTTGATGTATCACTTCCCTCAACACCTTCATCTTACCTGAGTTATTCACTTAGCTTGTATTAGGGTATCACCCATCCAAATACTCATGCACTAGATCATCACATTCATTATGCTATGTATTTGTCATGATTCATCTATTTTAGAAAACACAACCATTGCCAAAGATATGGACTCACCCTTGAGTCAGGGACTATTAATGTAAGGATGTCCATAATCAACCCCTCTAGGTATTTCATTTGTCAATACATTAATCACTATTTCATTAATAGGAATAATATTTCCATCTTTATAATTGAGGTTCACTTAGCATCTCACAAACATATATAGATTTCACCTAGGATCACTCTTTATTAGGGTTTCACATAACATCCTTCTATATCGGGGTTTCACCTAGTATTATGTGAAATTAAGATTTCAAAACACATCACACTGTGTTAAGGCTTCACATTAGTATTACTGGCACTACCCTATATTAGGGTTTCATATATATATTTATCCCATTTTATGGAATTAGGGTTTACCATTCACATCCAAGTGGGGTTTCTCTTTACTTATACCCAAATTAGAGTTAGGATATACAATTCTCATTAAATTAGGGTTTCTTGCATTGTGACACTAAGTTAGGCTTACACCATCACCCTAGATTATGGTGTCACTGAGCTATGCCCTTAAATTAAGGTTTCACATAACCTTGCTCTAATTTAGGATCAAGGTGCATCAATCTTTTCAACAAAGATTTCATGATCTCATATTATGAATCAAACCCTGATTACACATTTATTCACAATGAGAGAATTAGGGCTTATTAAATAAGCAATCATCTCTCCCATTCACTCTCCCTCTCATCCTCTCTAGGATGTTAACTATTCCAAAATTAATCTAGGTCAACTCTTTACTTGAGTACACAAAGCTAGGGTTAACCTTCATAATCATCATTGGTCTACATCATTAATAATCACATAGCTAATTGAGATTTGATCATATTAGATGTCCAAATGGTCTAATCCATTAAACCATCAATTATATAAGGAATTAAAAAGAATTTACCAATTAAACTTTCGATTCCACAAAGTAATCAATTGAGTTAACCATTGAAATCTTCAATTGCATTAAGTAGCCAAATGGATTCACCATATTGGACTTTCAATTACATGAGATACTCAAATAGATTAACCATGTTGATCTTCACAATGTTAATTTCTTAGACCATCAATGATCTTAGTTCTCATAAATCAATTGGTTGAATACCATTTGAACAAGTTATACTTGAAACCAATTAGAAAAGGTAGGTATTGAAAACCATTTGCACTTTGGGTCTCCAAACGGTTTGAGATCGTTTGGTCCCAAACGGTCTTGAGACCGTTTGGACCCAAACGTTCTTGAGACTATTTGGACCCAAACGGTCTTGAGACTGTTTGGTCGAAACCTTCTCAAAACCTCATGGACCAAAAAGGCACTTCAACACTCAATCGACTCAATGTTTCAATCCATGAACCAATTATAAATTGAACCACTAAAGCATTCATAAATTGGACCAATGAATCACCATTCAATTATACCTTCAATTTAGGGTTTTGAACCCAATTTAACTAGGTTTGATAATCAAGAAACCATCACTTAGGGTTTGAAATTGAGGATCCATCAATGGTTGACATTGTGGAACCAAATCAATTGAAATCAATAAACTATCATCATCACATGATATGACCTGACCTCAAACGGTCTTGGATGACCACCAAACGGTCTTGAGACCATTTGGTTGATCTCCAAATGGTCTTGAGACCGTTTTCCCATTCCATCATCAAAATCCATGACATCCAATTAGGGTTTTGGACCATTGGATTGATTATCAAATCAGCACTTAGTTGCAGATCAATTTGGTACCTTTGGACCTTCAAACACTTATCCATACTTAACCCTAGACCTCAAAACGGTCTTGGGTGACCCCCAAACGGTCTTGAGACCGTTTGTGTGATCCCCAAACGGTTTTGAAACCATTTGGGTCAATCAACCCAAAACATCATCTCAATCAATTGGAAATTCAACACTTAGTCTATTAGGGTTTGCAATTAAGTAATCATTCACAATTGAAACCTTCAAGATCAAACCAATTGAAATCATTGGATCAAAATCCTAGCACTACAGCATATATATTCAAATGATGAACCATCTCAAATGGTCAACCATTCCAAACAGTTTGGAAACCAAACCACCAAACGGTTTGCAAACCATTTGGTCACCAAACGGTTTGGTGAAACCGTTTGGACTCAACATTGAAACCGTTTGCCCTAGATATTTGGGGAGGTGTGTTCTTATGATGATGTCATCATCATCAAGCACCAAACTCACGAAATATTCTGTGATTTCCATGGAGATTGCATCAACCAACCAAACTTAATTTCAGAAATGTAGAGATGATCACCAATTGATAAGGAATTGATTGCAATAATAAAATTAAGGGTTCAAATTATAAAACCTGCCTCCAATTGAGCTAAAAAGATCCAAGATCACGGAAACAATGGTGGATGCAACTCCTTTCACTATTCCAAGGGTCGTCCTCAAGCTTTGAGTGAAAAGAATTGGCTAGGGTTGAAGAGGAGATCGAAATAAGAAGAAATCAATGATTTATTTTTGATTTCCACCATGGAATCAAGGAGAAAGGAGGTCAAGAAGCTTACCACAGGTAGGGAGTCGTCCTCCTGGTCCTCGCAAGCTCCTTGGTCGTTTTCCAAGCAAAGGGAACAAGTGAATTCGAAATTCCCCTTTTACTCTATGGATAAATGAGCTTATATGCAATTTTTATTTAAAATTCAATTAGGAGAGAGAAAGTAGGAATTATCTCCCCCTTATCCTTGCCACTTGCCCCCTTCTCTTCCTTAGGGACTAGGCTATATTGTTTTCCTCTTATTCCTCTCAATTATCCATGATTTAAAGAAATGCAAATTAAGCTCCTTAAATCATATTATACTAATATCCATATGTGAGTGGATATTCTTTTTCTTATAATAATGGTGAGTGGATTTCACCTCCTTAGGATATGCTCCTGCCTTTGCAAGGCTTTAAGATTATCCACACACATATGAATACAACCATTTTAATTTTTGGTTGAAGGCCCTTTAATTAATACATTCATTTTTGCCCTAAATTAAATTAGGGTTTCAATTAGGATTAAATCTTGATTATTTTAATATCAAGATTCTCTCTCCTCCAACTTAATTCAAATGAGGCACCCCTCTCATTTTATTTACTCCACATGTTGCCAAGAAGCATTAGGGACCTTATTTAAGTGGTAGTTTTCATATTGAATCCTAGGTTTTGGGTAAATTACAGTTTACACCAAAACTAGGTTTTAATGCACAAGGATTGCTTTACAAGCTTAATCTTGGTGCCCAAGCTTGTGAAAACCATACCACTACATCATAGTCATTCTTATGATGTCTCAACAATATAGGAACATTTTACCATGTGAAAATTTCAAGTTAACCCCTCAACTTGGGTAATTTGCACTTTAGTCCAAAATAAGCAAACATTGCTTCAACATTGCTCAAACAGGACCAAAATTGAAACATAAGTTTCTCATGAGCCCTAATCACTTTTCCTAAGATAAAATTAAGCATCTAATCAACCTTATTAGGCAAAACATCTAGGGTTAACACATAACCCAGGTCAGGGATGTTACAATATTGATGTGTAAACACAAAGCCCACTACAAATACATTATACACAAATCCAGTTATCCAATTAAGCATCCAAGAGCCTTAAAAGTTCACTCCAAACATCCTACACACCATAAAAGAAATTTTGTCCTCGAAATTAAGCCAAAACTTAGTCTATCACAGTAGTTTCCAGTAGTGATTGTATTCTCCACTGAAGAAGGACAAGAGATAGAAGAACAATAGAGAGATAGGACTAGGCATGAGAGACCAGCTCAGCACTCACCTCAACAATAGTAAGTGTATCTTATGTCAACTTTTGTTTTTCCATCTTTGAGTTTGATCATGCAGTGTTCTTCCTCCTTCATCCCTTATCTATCATTGTTGAATCAACTCCTCCTTGACCTTTGGTTTCCCTAACCTTCTTTGTTGTCCATATCCTTCAAACCATTGGTATATATCGTTGTTGGAAACCTTTGAAAGGTTGAAGCCTTCACTTTCTAACCTCACAACTATTTATTGTTAAAACCATCAGTTATGTGAGTTTACCTTTGATCCATTTCAATTTACTTTCAAGACATCAGAAGATGCTACCTTTCGATGAACTTTCATGCTATCCTTCAGTTTAATTGTCTAGTCATGTAGCATCCAAACCTTCTATTGAAAAGTTCTTGAAACCATAGGTTTCTGGACCCTATTGATTTCCATAGGTTTTCGTCCTAACTGAATACCTTCAAAAGTCAAGCTCTAGAAACTAATAGTTTTATAGGTCTAACATAATCATCATTTTATCTGCATTGTTCTCCCTTCCATCAGTTTTCAAATCGATTACTTGCTAAGCTATCAATCATTTAAGTCCCTCTTCTGTCAAAATTATCTATTTCCCTAAACCAATTGCACCAAATATTTATATCTAAATTGCAACCTACTTCATATGGCAAATAATATTGATAACTATAGGATGCATTTATCAATTGAGTTGGCTATGAGAATGAGATAGATATATGTTGTCAAGGAGAAAATGCATACATGTGGACAAAGTGAAAGGGGTGAAGGATGAAGTAGCCATATATCTAAAGTTTCATGGTGACCCTACCCAGGAAAGTAGGAAGGACATGTTTGACGATGATAGAATGAAGTGCCTCCAGGATTCAATCCCCAAAGAATCCTCAAATTCTATAGAATCTAGAGGGACTAAGACATCTAAGTACACACCTTTGATGGAGATTGGCCAATCTAAGAAGAGGAAGTTATTGCACTCTTTCCCAAGTGGAAACAAATAAGATTGAGTTAGAGTATAAAAGGGGGAGAATAAGAAGGCAAGAAGTGAGGAACAAGGAAGAGTACAAGCACTCCAGTAGTCCAAGAATATGTAGTTGTTTCCAGTCTATCTCCAGCATTAGTTGTCACAACAACGACCCAGCCAAACAATTAATTCATCAATAGGGATGATGGACATCATCATGAAGAATGGACCACGAAAATAAAAAGACTCAATGAGCAGCTAAAATTAAGAATCCCTAATTTCATCTTCATTCTCGTTCTTCAAAAAAACCATTTGACTATTCTATTTATCAACACTAAGGCCAATATTGTCATCCTCTACCATAGCTCTGACGCTCTATTCAACATGAAAAGAGCAAAATATCATGAAACTTATACATGTGTGACTGAAAAGAAAGTTAAACAAGTCATAAACTATATCATCAAGTTGATTAAACAATATGACAAATATTTCTAAATAGATGATAAAGATTTTGAGAAACCACAGTCTTTCCATAGGAGGCCAGGACAAAATCCATTTTAAAATTGTTGTGATTTATATGTGCTTTTCCTTGATGTAGATCTTGGAAACAACTGACAAAAAGGAGGAGTATTTTCAACATGACTATTACCATCATCTATGAAGGTCTTATGTCGTACAAATCATGACTTCACAATGAGAAACCACGAGTTAAGCTATAACTCGCATGTTTAAATCAAGCTTCATCCTTTGACACTCTTGGGATAGTGTGTATATTTAGTTTGTGGGCAAGGGTGAACAAACAAGTTAGGTATGTTTTCTATCCTGACATCTTTACCTCTACATATATCATTTTATTTCTCCTTTCTTTTTCTCTCTGTCACAAAAAATTTTGAATTTTTTTTCTATCTTGCACGTATCTTTGTTAGACATCTCTTAATAAAGGATATAATTTTTCTTTAGGAAGAATTTCATCCAATTTTCTAGGGTGTTATTTTCACTCCCAAAGTTGGACATGTTTGTTTTCAACTGCCTTCTTAGCATAATCATGGAACATGTGATGAATTAGGTAATAAATTCATCTAATAAATTATTGACTGATGATGATTTTATGTCTTCTTTATCTCAAGACAGTACATGCTTTTAATGAACTCTTACCATCCCTAGAGAAATCATAAAAAAGGAGGAATTAGTTTGATACCCTCTCAATAGATCACTCAAGCCTCCTAGTACAGGTTGGAAAGAGCATAAATGTCACACCCCGATCTCACACTAACCACTAATCACGAGATTAGGGCACGACGGAGAGATTATCACATAAACAAATCGCTGAAAACTTTTTCTTTTTAAAACCTCGTAATGATATCCGGATTATTGTTGTAAACTAAAACACAATAAACTATTTCGGAAGCATTTCAATTAACCTGGCTAGAGAACATAAACAAAGTTTACAACATGTAACATTGTTTAACAGAAAGTAAACATAACAGTTAATTTACATCTTTTACACATTCGCCATACATACTCTCTCTCACCCACACCATGTCCCAAGGATCGAGGGGAAAGGACTAAGAGAACTCTAACTAAACTAACTACATATACCTTCTTCTGTCAAAAACTAGGATGGAAAGATCCTTCAGATTATTGATGTTGTTGTTGACCTGAAAATGTTTGAGTAGAGGTATGAGCCTACTCGCTCAGTGAATAGCATTTCATTTAACTATCACTAAACAACTCGTCAAGTTTATAGATTTAAATAAAACATAAGTACAGTACTAAGCAGGGCAGTTCTAATAACATAACAGATTTGCAGAATATAATCACATTTCCATGCATTAACAGATAATTTGAACAGATAAACAGATATAAAGAAATAGCACAAAAGTTCGAATACTTTAATTTACTGTGATCCTATATGAGTACCAATTTATATTATTATTAAGCCCTAATCATATACAGTGTACCCTGTATATGAAGATCCGTAGCAAACTACGATCCCACCGTACAAGACTTAGCGACACACCCGGGAAATGCTAAGTCTGACGCCAGCCCTGCTCTGCCACAGGACCCCAGGTTCATCGGCCTCACTGCACTACATCGAGTGCTCTAGACTCCTCCTCTAACCTGAGTACACAAGCGGAGAGTCTCACGGGGTTACCTCCATGACATCGCACGGATCTTGTTGCAATAACCCCCAATTTTCTCCAGTGCCACCGTGACATCGCACGCGTTATTGTTGGACACTGCCTCTCTATCCTCGTGTCTCCATGACATCGCACTAGATAATGTTGCAACACGAGTTTCACCCCTAAGAAGCAGATCTGTCAAAGGGGTTCTACGGTGTTAGGGCACCTAAGTCTATTAACTGATTAACATATAACCATATAAACAGGAATATCACATTTCATGCATATTGCACATTCTGAACATCACTTGAAAGCACATATATATCATTTATCATCCTTAAACATGATTCAATATCATTTATCTAGTTTCCAGGCTAAATATCCATTTTTAAATCAACAAATACATTGCAACATAACACAGGAAATTTCATCATTTTCATCAAGCATATTACGTATTTCAAGTTCCAATGAACCATATAAATTCACTGATTCAATCCACACCGATCAGATGCTAAACTAAATCATATAACAGCGTCTAGAAGCATTTTATGAAATAAAAAGTCGGGCGACGCCAAACGCTGCCCGACGCCTGATAACGCCTGTTATCAGCATAATTCGCGCACAAAATAGAAAATATTCAAACACTTGAGTTTATTAATGATAAATAAATGAAACCCCACTCACAGCAATTTGGTCTGTCCGGATTCGTCCGGAGATGCGTCCAAGGCCTATTTCCGGGCGAAATTGGTTGCCTTCAACCTTGGGTTAATTGATTTACTGTTCCTTTGCAATCTGCTTCACGTACAGGTTGACGGAGAGGCTCAATTGATGGCTGAATCACAGATAGAAGCTATGAAACCTCACCTGGATCTCACGGCCAAGCTCAAGGGTGGCTTCCATTGCTTCCAGGCACACCCTAAGTGGCCCCTTAGCTGTCGTACGCAGCAGCTACTACAGGGCGCCGGCTGCCAAACTGTTAGAGCAGCCGCTGGTTACTAAAGCAAAGAAGGTAGGAAGACAAAGGAAGAAGGAAAGGAAGAATAGAGGAAGGTAGAGCTGCTGGAGCCAAGTGCTAGAGAAGAACCGCTCGTCTTCTCCGCTAATCGGCCGTCTGGTTCTGTGCACTGCTGGGCAAGAGCAAGAAGGGAAGTGGAAGGGGAAGAATAAGAAGACGGCAAGTAAGGCTGGGCGCTGCTAAACGGAGCTATGGGACCCTAAATCGGCCGCCCCCTCAACCTCTATCGCAGGTCGGTCGACCTACACCTGGGCGCCGCTATGCGGGGTCCTGTTCCCTTCATCGCGTGAGGAAGAAAGCAGATAAGCGAGAAATGAAATGAAGGAAAGGGTAGCCAACCCACTTAAATGGAAAATAATTTGGAAAAATTACATTTCCAACCCTAAAACCTGAAATTCTCGTATCTTTTGCCTCGAATATCCGATTCAAATGATTTCTTTTATGAAACTTCAAGAATGAGGACCACTACAAACCAAAGGCATGAAAACATGCTAATCACATAGTTTTGTTGGTTCAAAATTCCAATTGCATCCAATTATCACTTTACTCAAATTAATCATCTTAATTATGCACCAATTGATCTTATGTGCTTGATTCAACTAAATCAAGTTAATGATTCACTAACCACATCATAAGAACATATGTTAACTCAGATAACTTTAATTAGTCTAAACTTATAAAGCTTACCAATAAACTTTAGAACGGGTCATAACAATCTCCCTCCCTTATAAGAATTTCGTCCCGAAATTCCTAAAAGAGAAAAGGAAACTTGCTACGCATCTCAGATTCAAGCTCCCACGTAGCTTCTTCAAGGTTATGATTCCTCCACAGAACCTTCACCAATGGTATCTCACGGTTCTTAAGCTTCTTGATCCTCTGATCAACTATCTGGATTGGTCCCTCAACATAGGACACATCTGATCTAAGCTGTGCAGGTTCTGGGTCAACTATCTTTTCCGTACCAGGGTAACATTTCTTAAGCATAGACACATGAAACACATCATGAAGATTAGCTAACTGAGATGGCAAATCCAACTTATAGGCTACAGGTCCAATCCTCTCAATGATAGGATATGGGCCCATAAACCTAGGAGTCAATTTGCCTCTCTTACCAAACCTCAACACTCCCTTCCACGGTGAAACTTTCAGATAAACCTCCTCACCAACCTCAAACTCAAGAGGTCGACGTCGTCTCTCTGCATAACTTTTCTGCCTGTCCTGAGCAACTTTCAACTGCTCCCTGATCACAAATATCTTCTCTGTAGTTATATCAACTATTTCAGGTCCAAAATTTCTTTCTCACCAACCTCGTACCAACAAACTGGCGATCTACACTTCCTGCCATAAAGAGCTTCATATGGGTCCATTCCAAGACTAGAATGGTAGCTGTTATTATATGCAAACTCCATCAGGCTTAAGTGTTCTTCCCAGTTACCTATGAACTGCAGAACGCATGCTCTCAGCATGTCTTCAAGAGTCTGAATGGTCCTCTCAGATTGACCATCTGTCTGCGGGTGAAATGCTGTACTAAACCTCAGCTTTGTGCCCAACGCACGATGTAACTGATTCCAGAATCTAGATGTAAACTTAGGATCTCTGTCAGAAATAATGGAAACTGGAATTCCATGTAATCTGATTACCTCATCCACATAAATCTTGGCCAGCTTTGGAACATCAAAGGTTGACTTGACAGGGAGAAAGTGAGCAGACTTAGTTAGTCTATCCACAATCACCCATATCGAGTCCGAACCTCAAGGCGTTCTGGGTAACCCTACCACAAAATCCATCGTGATGTGTTCCCATTTCCATTCAGGTATAGGAAGCGACTGTAAGGTACCAGCAGGTTTCTGATGCTCAGCTTTAACCTGCTGACACACTCCACATCTAGCCACGTACTCAGCCACATCTCTTTTCATACCAGACCACCAGTAAAGCTCTTTGAGATTCATGTACATTTTCGTGTTACCTGGATGCATATCATACATAGAAGCATGTGCTTCTTCAAGAATTTGCTCTTTCAGCTCACTGTTCCCAGGTACACACAACCTGTCATGAAGATACAACACACCATCGTCAGAGAACCTGAATTCTGTTCTCTTACCTTCCCATATATCCTGCATAACCTGCCACAACCCGTCATCATTCTGTTGCAACTCCTTAATCTGGTCATAGAAAGTAGGTTTGACCTGCATCTGAGCAATCAACCCACTCTGTCCAGTCACGTTCAAGTCTAAGTTCAACCTTCGCATATCTACAAGCAAGTCTCTCTTGAAACATGCCATAGAAAATGCATCTGCTGTTGAACTTAACTTTCTACTCAAGGCATCTGCCACAACATTCGCTTTACCAGGATGGTAATCGATTGTCACATCATAGTCTTTGATCAGCTCAAGCCATCTGCGCTGTCTCAAATTCAAATCCTTCTGAGTGAAGATATACTTCAGGCTCTTATGATCCGTAAACACCTGACATGTCTCACCATACAGATAGTGACGCCATGTCTTAAGAGCATGAACTATAGCAGCTAACTCCAGATCATGAGTAGGGTAATTCTCTTCATTCTTCTTAAGCTGTCTAGATGCGTAAGCCACAACTTTGCCTTCTTGCATTAGTACACAGCCCAAGCCTCTCCTGGAAGCATCGCAAAACACTGTATAACCTTTATCTGCCTCTGGCAAAACCAACACTGGCGCTGTGGTCAACTTTTTCTTCAAGATCTGAAAACTTTTCTCACAGTTATCAGACCAAACAAACGGTGCATCCTTCCTCGTCAAGCGTGTCAAGGGTGATGCTAGCACACTAAAGTTCTGTATAAACCTTCTGTAATAACCTGCTAATCCCAAGAAACTTCTAATCTCAGTAGGAGTCTTAGGTTGTTCCCACTGAAGCACAGAATCAACTTTCTTAGGATCAACACTAACTCCATCCTTCGAGATAACATGTCCAAGAAATGCTACCTCAGCCAACCAGAACTCGCACATGCTAAACTTAGCATACAGCTGATGTTGTATCAACAACTGCAACACTACTCTCAGGTGTTGTTCATGCTGTACATCGTCTCTAGAGTAGATCAGAATATCATCTATAAAGACTACAATAAACTGATCTAGGAACGGTTCGAAAATCCGATTCATCATATCCATAAAGGCTGATGGGGCATTGGTCAGTCCAAACGACATGACCAGAAACTCATAATGCCCATACCTGGTTCTAAAAGCTGTCTTGGGAATATCAGAAGCCTTTATTCTGAGTCGATGATATCCAGATCTCAAATCTATCTTAGAGAAGATCGTCGCTCCACACAACTGATCAAACAGATCATCTATTCTCGGCAATGGATACTTGTTCTTAATAGTGATCTTGTTCAATTGCCTGTAATCTATACATAGACGCATGGTACCATCCTTTTTCTTAACAAACAGGACTGGAGCACCCCATGGTGAAGAACTGGGTCTAATGAAACCCATATCCAGCAACTCCTGCAGCTGCACCTTGAGTTCCTTCAACTCTGCAGGTGCCATTCTATAGGCTGGCAGTGCTACTGGATGACTACCTGGATATACCTGAATTTCAAAATCCAAGTCTCTGACAGGAGGTAGGCCTGGCAAATCTTCTGGAAAAACATCAGAAAACTCACAAACCACGGGCACATCATAAACACTGGCGGTTCTCTTCTCTGCTCTGGTGTCAACCACATGAGCAAGGAATGCTTCACATCCTTTCTGTAGCATCTTATCAGCTACTACAGCTGATACAATGCACGTAGGCAGAACTTTCCTGTCTCCAGTAAAGACACAAGAAAATTCACCTTGTTGAAAGGTAGCTTCCTTCTTCCAACAATCGAGTTGCACTCGATATGTCTCAAGACAATCCATACCCAAGATGACTTGAAAAGTATTGACATCCAGGGGTATGAGATTAGCACAAAGGTGTAACCTTCAAAGGATAACAAACATCCGGGACAGAACTCACATAAAACTGTTGGTCCACCTAGTGGAACCCTCAACACTAACTCATCTGTCAACTCTTGAGTTAACATATTAAGTTCACCAACTAAAGAACGTCGTATAAAAGAGTGAGTAGCACCCGGATCTATCAAAACTGAAACTGTTATACTATTAAACAAAAGCATTTCTCCTGTAACGACTTGTGAAGAGATTATACCTTCCTGAGGTGTCAAAGAGAAGAAACGTGCTGAAGCTCTCCCTCTGACACGCTGTCTTCTCTGACCACTTCTGCCACTGGGCACTCCACCACCTCTGGAACCAGAAGCCATAGAAGAACTCGGAACATCATGGTACTGAGGCTGGAAAGCTTGTGATGCTGCTTGACGAAGCTGAGGACATTCCTTTCTGAAATGTCCTACTTTTCCGCAGACAAAACAACTTGCACCCCAACACGGACCAGTATGTGGTTTTCCACATTTGTCACATGGCGGTATCCCTTGTCCCTGGGGACCTGTCACTGACGTTGAAGACCCAGAAGACCGTCCACTAGACGCACTGCCCCATCTCCATGGGTTGTATCCCCCTCTGCCTCTAGAAGGAGCAACATCCTTAGATCTCTGTCTGCCAAAACAGCTAAAGCCACGCCCGAGTTTAGAAAAGAAACCTCTACCTCCACCTCTATATCCACTACTGGATTGTCCTCTACTGAAATCTGCAGATCTTTTCTTAGACTCAGGCACCTTGTCAGCGTTCACAGATTCCTCAAACTGTCTAGTAGCCTCAACAAACTCACCAAAGTTCTCCCTGTTCCTCCTGCTAGTAGCAGAAACTGTATGCCGAATTTCTGGCCTTAGTCCTTCTTGAAACCTTCTGCATCTTTCTATGTTGTCAAGAACAAGCTGCGGACAGAAGTTCGCTAACCGAGTGAAAAGCTTCATACTCAGTAACTGACATGTTCCCCTGCTTAATGTTCTGTAACTGCCTGATTTTCTCATTAAGGAAGGTAGGTGGATAAAACTTAAGATGGAACTCTTCAGAGAAATCCTGCCAAGAAAGCTTTGTACCTCTCCTCTTTTCCTCCACACTATGCCACCACAGCTCTGCATCGCCTGTCAAAAGATAAACTGCGTGATTAATCTTTTTCTCTTCTGAAAGCTCCATCAGGCGAAAGACCTTCTCTATCTGTCTCAACCACTCATCAGCCTCTGCTGGATCTGTAGTGCCACTAAACTCTGTGCCGCCAAGCTTCTTTACAAGCTCATATGATCGCATCAGATCCTTACTGCTGGTAGAAGTAGAAGCTCGCCTATCAGCCTTGTACCTCTCTTTGGTCTCCAGAAACATTCTATACATCCGGGATGCTTCATCCACGTGTTCGCCGCCACCTGGACCCAAGTACAGAGGATCAGGGCCAACATGACTCTCGGCCTGATCATCACGATCAAAGCCTCTTCCTGCCATCTGCAATGATATAACAGAATATTTCCTGTTAGAAAACTACAGATAGAAGAAAGACACCTAAACCTTAATCCTATTGGTCTCTTATCGTCCCCTGACCTGGACTCTGAGTAACTATGTACTCAACCTAGGCTCTGATACCAAGATGTCACACCCCGATCTCAGACTAACCACTAATCACGAGATTAGGGCACGACGGAGAGATTATCACATAAACAAATCGCTGAAAACTTTTTCTTTTTAAAACCTCGTAATGATATCCGGATTATTGTTGTAAACTAAAACACAATAAACTATTTCGGAAGCATTTCAATTAACCTGGCTAGAGAACATAAACAAAGTTTACAACATGTAACATTGTTTAACAGAAAGTAAACATAACAGTTAATTTACATCTTTTACACATTCGCCATACATACTCTCTCTCACCCACACCATGTCCCAAGGATCGAGGGGAAAGGACTAAGAGACCTCTAACTAAACTAACTACATATACCTTCTTCTGTCAAAAACTAGGATGGAAAGATCCTTCAGATTCTTGATGCTGTTGTTGACCTGAAAATGTTTGAGTAGAGGTATGAGCCTACTCGCTCAGTGAATAGCATTTCATTTAACTATCACTAAACAACTCGTCAAGTTTATAGATTTAAATAAAACATAAGTACAGTACTAAGCAGGGCAGTTCTAATAACATAACAGATTTGCAGAATATAATCACATTTCCATGCATTAATAGATAATTTGAACAGATAAACAGATATAAAGAAATAGCACAAAAGTTCGAATACTTTAATTTACTGTGATCCTATATGAGTACCAATTTATATTATTATTAAGCCCTAATCATATACAGTGTACCCTGTATATGAAGATCCGTAGCGAACTACGATCCCACCGTACAAGACTTAGCGACACACCCAGGCTCATTGGCCTTCAGGCTCATCGACCTCACTGCACTACATCGAGTGCTCTAGACTCCTCCTCTAACCTGAGTACACAAGCGGAGAGTCTCACGGGGTTACCTCCATGACATCGCACAGATCTTGTTGCAATAACCCCCAATTTTCTCCAGTGCCACCGTGACATCGCACGCGTTATTGTTGGACACTGCCTCTCTATCCTCGTGTCTCCATGACATCGCACGGATAATGTTGCAACACGAGTTTCACCCCTAAGAAGCAGATCTGTCAAAGGGGTTCTACGGTGTTAGGGCACCTAAGTCTATTAACTGATTAACATATAACCATATAAACAGGAATATCACATTTCATGCATATTGCACATTCTGAACATCACTTGAAAGCACATATATATCATTTATCATCCTTAAACATGATTCAGTATCATTTATCCAGTTTCCAGGCTAAATATCCATTTTTAAATCAACAAATACATTGCAACATAACACAGGAAATTTCATCATTTTCATCAAGCATATTATGTATTTCAAGTTCCAATGAACCATATAAATTCATTGATTCAATCCACACTGATCAGATGCTAAACTAAATCATATAACAGCGTCTAGAAGCATTTTATGAAATAAAAAGTCGGGTGACGCCAAACGCTGCCCGACGCCTGATAACGCCTGTTATCAGCATAATTCGCGCACAAAATAGAAAATATTCAAACACCTGAGTTTATTAATGATAAATAAATGAAACCCCACTCACAGCGATTTGGTCTGTCCGGATTCGTCCGGAGATGCGTCCAAGGCCTATTTCCGGGCGAAATTGGTTGCCTTCAACCTTGGGTTAATTGATTTACTGTTCCTTTGCAATCTGCTTCACGTACAGGTTGACGGAGAGGCTCAATTGATGGCTGAATCACGGATAGAAGCTATGAAACCTCACCTGGATCTCACGGCCAAGCTCAAGGGCGGCTTCCACTGCTTCCAGGCACACCCTAAGTGGCCCCTTAGCTGTCGTACGCAGCAGCTATTGCAGGGCGCCGGCTGCCAAACTGTTAGAGCAGCCGCTGGTTACTAAAGCAAAGAAGGTAGGAAGACAAAGGAAGAAGGAAAGGAAGAATAGAGGAAGGTAGAGCTGCTGGAGCCAAGTGCTAGAGAAGAACCGCTCGTCTTCTCCGCTAATCGTCCGTCTGGTTCTGTGCACTGCTGGGCAAGAGCAAGAAGGGAAGTGGAAGGGGAAGAATAAGAAGACGGCAAGTAAGGCTGGGCGCAGCTAAACGGAGCTATGGGACCCTAAATCGGCCGCCCCCTCAACCTCTATCGTAGGTCGGTCGACCTACACCTGGGTGCCGCTGTGCGGGGTCCTGTTCCCTTCATCGCGTGAGGAAGAAAGCGGATAAGCGAGAAATGAAATGAAGGAAAGGGTAGCCGACCCACTTAAATGGAAAATAATTTGGAAAAATTACATTTCCAACCCTAAAACCTGAAATTCTCGTATCTTTTGCCTCGAATATCCGATTCAAATGATTTCTTTTGCGAAACTTCAAGAATGATGCCCACTACAAACCCAAGGCATGAAAACATGCTAATCACATAGTTTTGTTGGTTCAAAATTCCAATTGCATCCAATTATCACTTTACTCAAATTAATCATCTTAATTATGCACCAATTGATCTTATGTGCTTGATTCAACTAAATCAAGTTAATGATTCACTAACCACATCATAAGCACATATGTTAACTCAGATAACTTTAATTAGGCTCAACTTATAAAGCTTACCAATAAACTTTAGAACGGGTCATAACAATAAATCTTGAATAAAAGAAAAATCTACCCCTTCTAGTGCTTGATTAATGTGAGGGATAAAAGAGGCTTGGAAAGGCAAGAATCCTAAAAACCATGTCTTCCCTACGCCTTGTGAGTAAAGATAAAAGACTAAGAGAAACATGAGAGTTGCATCAGGAAAGAGTAGAAGGGTTCTGCATGGCCGATCGATGTATATGATTATAATTGTGCTAAAAAATGTACATATGCCATGCCCGATGGTAGATATTCGAAGGCAAAAACTTTGCCCCATATCTTTCAAAAGGAAATCACTAAACCATTTGACAATACGACATGAACAATGGTTGGATGATACTAGTACTATAACGATACTCATATTTAAGTGATCATGAGAAGGACATTGTAATAATCTCAATTTTGTGAAATAGAATTTATTAAATATAGGTCATGAAAAGATAAATGTTGATCCCAATCATATTATTGATGGATAACACTATTAAACCACTTTAAGGCATGGGTGCAACCATGGCCCCAGTGAGGCCCATGGGACTATTTGCTCTGCAAATATGTCCATGTGGCACAAGTTAAAAAATAAGAAATTTTGTGTAGAAACAAACATTAATGACTTTAACAATTATTGAAGAATAGAAATAAGAGATATTGGACAAGCTTTCGGAAGGAAAATAAGATACATGGTGTTTTAAATAATTAAAAGAGTAATTACCTAGCCACTATTGGCAACACAATGTTTGAGATAACAAATAGTATTATCTCGGCTTGCTTTTTTAATACTTAAAAATAACAAAGAAAAGGGATGCACTAGTATAGATAACACCTTTAGTACAAAGAAAAGTGGGTGACACTAAAAGTAGACTCCTTCAGCGTCGGTTACATAAATGACGACAGAAAGTCGTTCCCGATTATAATTTAACCCAAAAGTTCCAGCAGTTGGACCATAGGTGTCGGTTTATAGCAAACAGCCGACACAATTAAGCATTTGTTGTCAGTTTTTTGTATTTAACCGACGTCGGTGTTTTTTTTATTCTTATCATCTCCCAGGCCTACTGTCCAGCTGGTCACTAGGATGCAGAACCTACAGTTCAGTTCTGAACTATAGGTTTACATCATACCTTTGATTTCAGCCAACAATAGGCCACAAACCTGCAAATATTGACAAGATGTATACAATTATATATTTTATATGGATCATGTGAGTCACACACATGTATAGTAAGCACATTTAATTTCAAATATGATTCATCACACACATGTAGAAACTTGTATTTCCATTTCATATTCACACACATTTAGCAACCTGCAGTTCCATTCATTTCATTCTCTTTTCACATTCACACACACAGAAATATTCATTCATTCCATCTTCACAAACACATGTATATAGATAAGAAAAAAAATCATTTAGACATCGTCTTTCAAAGTTGAACATGTTATCAAAAAACTAATTATGACAATAAAGTTTAGAAAATAACATGACAGTAGCTAATTAAACAAGGGGGGCTTGTTGTACCCCTAAATATGTGCATATACGGGAAAGTAAATTTGTTTCTAGCTTGGACCTACTTTGTTGATGTTGCTGTGTCACGTA
The DNA here is from genome assembly GCA_963693085.1 of Alisma plantago-aquatica. Taxonomy (NCBI): domain Eukaryota; kingdom Viridiplantae; phylum Streptophyta; class Magnoliopsida; order Alismatales; family Alismataceae; genus Alisma; species Alisma plantago-aquatica. Next base: position 126,397,032 of record OY856412.1, read on the forward strand.
GCTTGTCATTGTTAGACGAATCTGAACTGATGGTGATAGGGAAATGGACGGTACCAACAATAGGAATAGAAGGGA